>WNWK01009374.1:0-77215 GCA_009830355.1 Cherax destructor | reverse complement strand
CTGATGCTGCCTCTGTCATATGCTTGAAGAAATTCAAATCTTCAGGTAACATCTCTTAAAATACATCTGAATGATGCTACTTCTTACACACTACATGAAGATGACTAAATTAAGAAACAAAACGGGAAATACCTACCTAAATATGTTTAAAAAATAAAATTTTCATTTTTTAGCATAAACTCGCTGTTATATAAACACAAGAGAAAGAAGAATAACAACCAAAAGGGATAGTTTAGATTTAGAAGACGATATTTAAAAATGGCGCCGGCAGCATCAGCAGCCACTAGGGAGACTCATACACTTACACTTAAAGTTTTAACATTTATTAGTTCCCGGTCCTTTGGCCTGCCACATTCGCTTTCATCTCTTTTGTCGACATTCATAGGTTCGAGCCTACAGTGTTGACAAGTAATTTTTTTTTTCTCTCGACTCAGATTAATTATGAAATATTTTAGTATTTTATTCAAATTAAACTAAGGCCTATGTCTACTTAGGTTTCATAAAAAAAATCGAACTTATGTTCAACTATGACAATTGTGTATGATCATGTGCAGTACTATTCTAGTATAAATAGCAATCCCCACTGCTTGGTGTGCTTCTAATGTAGAAGACGAGACTAGAGCTTTCTTAGCATTGTTGCTGGAGTAGGTAAAGCATCTTAAAGTCCCTCATAACTAGTATCAGTACCGTCGCTAATAGTATTAGATACCTTATGGGAGTTTGATTGCCAGGTAGTTAGGGGAATATTTACAGAGGAGGGCAGGTAACCTTGTAATTATCGAATGATAGGCCTACTGTCATTCTTGTTGATACGACCTTGTGAGGGATAAGTTCATTAGATAGTAAGGGAGGAATTATGAATGAATGGTGGTGGTAGTTTGTTGGGCAGCATGCTTGTTCAGTTAGAGTTGTTCATAGTTCCTACTTTACCCCCCTTCTGCACCCGGTGGGAGGTGATGAGTGTCTCTCCGACCGGTGGTCAGTCACTTGACATGCGTTTCCCATCAAATCTCCTTGATTGTCGGCTCGGGTCATCCGACACAGGCGAGAGAAGGCAAAGCAGCATAGATCTTGACAAGATCTGAGCGTCAATCTGGCAACTCTAGCTACACTGGTCCCTCTTCCACACGTAGCCGACCACCCTGTCAGCTACACACCATTCTAGCAGCCTTCTCCCAGTTAGAACTCCACCAGCGTTTCAGGGTGCTTCTTTACTGGCTAATGAACTGCTTCACAAGTGTTGTGGTGGTCAGAGAATCACAGTACCTCTGTTCGTCAGAACCTCTACTTGTGTTGTGGGTCACTGTCTACTCAGTGTGCCAACAGCCACTTCCACCTGTGACCCCCATCATCAACAACGGCTCAGCGTTCCAAACCACGATTCAGAGCTACGTGCCCAGAACATTGGCATGGCACCATTCTTCACTACGTCATTGTGTACATAGCTTTGAATCACTAATTATTTATATATTTCATTTTTTATTTCTTTGTTTCAGGTAGGATTAATTTCATGTTTAAGTGTTGTTACATGCAAAGAGAACATAACCTTTATTTGGCGCATGTCACACCTTCATAAAAGGCTACCTCCCCAACCAGCGAACCAGGCACTAAGGATCTGACGATCGGGGCCCCATCATCAGATCAGTACCTAGGTTCAGCCAATCATAATGCGGATCTGGCAATTGTAAAGGTGACATGGTTACCATGCACGTTTTTACCCTTGTCATTTTCATTCTGTGCTGGTTTCTGCACGGTTGTCTCTTGTCTCTTGGCTGCTGTTTTGCCTTGACTACCGTGGCGTGCACTAATACCTATTCTGCTGTATATAGTGTACATACTTTGTATAAATCTATATATACTTGGTGAAGGAAAATACAATTCAAAGTTTTTCTACTGTGTTTACTTTGTTCCAAGCTCCCTTTTACGACTAGGTTAACAGGCCTTGAGAACCTGAGTTTGTAATATGGGTAGCCTGTCCAAGAGCTGGAGCTGGACTTAGAGCAGAAGCTGAGCCTAGAGTTGAAGCTGGAGCAGGAGCTAGTCTTTGTATTGTTTAGATATCTTGCTATCTGGCATTTTGTAAGCTTTGCCAATGCTTCATGAATTTTGTGTGTCAACTTTGCATTCGCTTCTCTATGGTCAGCCTTGCTATTGTGTGAGTATTCTGCAGTCGTACAGTGCATAGCGACTTGAGCGTGTTGCAAAGAACATGTTACGTTGGGGTAAAATGCCACCTATCCGAGTCAGGCGACTAGTGTCTGAGTTCACTCTACAAAACCTGCCCAAATTTTCTCTACAGCGTTGTTGGCGAATTGCTCGTTCTATTTGTATTGATTATCAAAGCACTCTTACTGCTGTGCAGCTGCGTCATATTATTCGTTCCAAGTTAAAAACTGAAATTATGGCACATCAGAAATGTTTCTCCCACTACAAGAGCCATTAATCGTAGATCTCCATTAAGGTATCTGCAGAATAATGGGAGAGACAAAACTCCTGAGCAAAACCAACAGTCTCGTGAAGTCATATGTATGGGATTGTCTACAGGTGAGTCTGCTTCATTGGCGCTTGAGTTAGCCAGACTCAATCTTGAACAAACTAAAGAGCAGCGTGCATTTGCTAAGGAGGAGTTTGATAGAGAGAAAGAGAGGAGGCAATTCCATCAGACTGTAGAGGACTTCAGTTTGCAAAGGGCAGTACAGTTTGTTCCTCGTTTTGTTGAAGCAGAACCTGAACAGTTTTTCAAAGCATTTGAAAACCAGGCTTGAGATTTAAGGTCTTCTGAGGTGCATTGGGCAGCATTGGTGCATACTGCGTTGTTTGGTAAGGCACAGGAGTTTACATCTATGTTAAACAATGAAGATTTTGGCAACTATCAGATAGTGAAAACCACTGTTCTTGGGGCTTATCAATGTATTCCTGCCAAGTATAGGAAAGAATTCAAACTAGGCAGACGGCAGCTGGGTCAGTCTTATGTCGATTTTGTAAGACATCAGACCAGGGCTTTTACAAAGTGGTACAAGGCAAGTGGTGTCTCTGATTTTGATAATCTTGTGCAGCTTATCTTGGTGGACAACCTGCTGGAGTCTGTTAATCCAGAGGTTCGAGTCTTTCTTCAAGATCACTCATTGGCTACGGCATTGGAAGCAGCCAGGCTGGCTGATACTTTTAAAACTAACCACTCCTTGTCCGAGCGGTCTTATCTCTTTCCTCAACAGCCAGGTATGAGCAGAGATCGTCAAAGGAAAGTTCCTGAGTGGAGAACGAAATGTCAGGATGAAGGTGAATCTCGTCGGCAGTCAACTAAATCACCTGGTGAGCAACGTCACTCAACTCATGGTCAACCTGGTGAGCGACATCAAACTACTCAACATAGTGATTCAAGGCGGCAGTATCCAGAGTGGCGTAAGCCACAAAATCAGCGAGGAGCCAAAGTTAAAGCTGAGGTCGTATGTTACCTTTGTAATAAACCCGGCCACATCAGGCCAACCATTAGGGAAAATTTATAATGTCCCTAGTAATGTGAGTCAGAAAGAAGTAGAGAAGCAGATGGCTCCATACTATAGCAATTGTCAAATATCCCTGCAAAAAAATTCAAAGAAAATTGAAGTCAGAACCTTTAGGGATACTGGAGAATATTACTTACTTATAAGAGAGGGAGTACTTCCCCTTCTGAACAAACCTCATTACAATCCGCTGTTCTTTTAGAAGCTTTTGGAGGAGCAGTATTTTCTGTCCCTTTGCATAAAATATATGTGCAGAGTAAATACTACACAGGGTATTTGACTGAAGGTGTTTCTGACGAATTTTCTATGAAAGATGCCATGTTATTACTGGGTAATAACATGAAGTATACTAAATGTACTGAATCAATAATGACTAATTCTTCCCTGATGTTGGCCATAACTCGGGAAAAATCCCAAGGGACGTCTGATGAGAATGTAAACTAGTCCTTGGACGACTCTGATCTCGGACTAACCAATTTGTTTTACGAGGAAAACTGGCCAGGGCCTCGTAAATTTAGAGAACAGACCAAGATCAAGCCTTCCTATTCCAGGGTTGCAGGATTAGCAGATGTCTCTGTTTCCAGGCCCGAGGGACTGTCCTTTCGGGAGGAACAGTGAAAAGACCTTTCATTGAATTTTGCTTTTAAGGCAGCCATGGACAAATCCACTTCAGATCACCCAGTCAAATATGAATTTAAAAACAAAATTTTAATCTGCACTGAAACTGGTAGAGTGGAGAACACACTGGTGGAGGGAAGAACACAAACAGCTAGATTAGTAGTTCCCAAAATATTTAGGGTAGATTGTTGAACTACGTATTGGTAGATAAAAGACTGTTGAGTAGACTTCAGGATGTACATGTTTAAAGAGGGGCCACAGATATATCAGATCACTTTTTAGTTGTAGCTACAGTGGGAGTAAAAGGTAGATGGGATACAAGGAAAATAGAAGCTTTAAGGGACAGCAGGAAGACCAGAACAACACTGTCACTGCTCCATCTGTGGTGGCTAGCTTGAGGGACGGCAGGAAGTCCAGCACAACATCGTGACAGCTCCGCCTGTGGTGACAAGATTCAGGGGACAGCAGGAAGACTAACACAACACTGTGACAGCTACACCTCTGGTGGCAAGCTTCAAGGGACGGCAGGAAGAGACGCAGAACACTGTGACAGCTCCGCCTGTTGTGGCAAGCTTCAAGGGACGGCAGGAAGACCAGCACAACACTGTGACAGCTCAGCCTATGTTGGCAAGCTTCAAAGGAAGGGAGGATAATCAGCACAACACTATGACAGCTCCGCCTGTGGTGGCAAGCTTCAGGGGACGGTAGGAAGACCAGCACAACACTGACAACGTCACCTGTGGTGGCAAGCTTCAAGGGACGGCAGGAAGACCAGCACAACACTGTGACAGCTCCACTTTTTTTTTCAAGCTTCAACATACAGCAGGAAGAGCAGCTCATCACTGTGACAGCTCCGCCTGTGGTGGGAAACTACAAGGGACGGCAGAAAGACCACCACAATACTGTGACACCTCCGCTTGTGGAGGCAAGCTTCAAGTGACGGCAGGAAGTCTAGCACAACACTGTGACAACGTCACCTATGATGACCAGTACAAGACTGACAGCTCCACCTGTGGTGGCAACCTTCAAGAGACGGCAGGAAGACCAGGACAATACTGTGACAGCTTCACGTCTGGTTTCAAGCTTCAACGGACGGCAGGAAGACCAACACAACACTGTGACAGCTCCATCTGTGGTGAGAAGGTTCAAGGGACGGCAGGAAGACCAACACAACACTGACAGCTCCACCTGTGGTGGCAAGCTTCAAGGGACGGCACCAAGAGAAACAGAACAAACAGTAAGTTAAGTTTTATAGTATTGAGTCTTGAAAAATTTTTTGTACATCATATATACAAATTGCTGTCTTCCATACCTGAGGTAGTCTCCCTGATTCGATAGATGTGTTGAATATTGTTGTTTGGGGTACACATAACGCCTCTGCTCCCTCTCTCAGGACCCATGGAGAGATGTTGTCCGGCCCCATCGCCTTTGAGGTATCTAGCTCATTCACTTCTCTTCACTTCTTCCTCGGTTCTATGTATTGTGTCCAGCACTTGGTGGTGTACCCCCACCTCTCTGTCTTTCTGGAGTCCCTTCTGTCTCCACTGTGAACACTTCTTTGAATCTCATGTTGAGTTCCTCACATACTTTGCGGTCGTTTCTTGTGATCTCTCCTCCTTCCTTTCTTAGCCTGATCACCTGGTCCTTGACTGTTGTTCTCCTCCTGATGTGGCTGTACAACAGCTTTGGGTCAGATTTGGCTTTCGCTGCTATGTCATTTTCATATTGTCGTTGGGCCTCCCTTCTTACCTGTACATTTTCATTTCTGGCTCTACGACTGCTCTCCTTATTTTCCTGGGTCCTTTGCCTTCTATACTTCTTCCATTCCCTAGTACACATGGTTTTGGCCTCCCTGCACCTTTGGGTGAACCACGGGCTCATCCTGGCTTTATCATTATTCCTTTTTCCCTTGGGTACAAACCTCTCCTCAACTTCCTTGCATATTGTTGTCACATATTCCATTATCTCGTTTACTGACTTCCCTGCCAACTCTCTGTCCCACTGAACCCCGTTCAGGAAGTTCTTCATGCCCACGTAGTCCCCTTTCTTGTAGTTTGGCTTCATTCGTCCAGCCCTTCCTGCTTCCCCCTCCACTTGTGTGTGTGTGTGTGTGTGTACTCACCTAGTTGTGGTTGCAGGGGTCGAGTCATAGTTCCTGGCTCCGCCTTTTTGCTGATCTCTTTGTCCACCTTGTCAATTCCTCGCAGAATTTTATATGTCGTTTTCAAGTCTCCCCTAACCCTCCAGTCCTCCAGTGTCGTCAGGACGATTTCCCTTAACTTTTCTTCGTAGGACATTTCTCTTAGCTCTGGGACTAGTCTTGTTGTAAACCTTTGCACTTTCTCTAATTTCTTGACAAGCTTAACCAGGTGTGGGTTCCAAACTGGTGCTGTATACTCCAGTATGGGCCTGACGTACACGGTGTACAGTGTCTTGAACGATTCCTTACTGAGGTATTGGAATGCTATTCTTAGGTTTGCCAGTCGCCCATATGCTGCAGCAGTTATCTGGTTGATGTGTACTCACCTAATTGTACTCATCTAATTGTGGTTGCAGGGGTCGAGACTAAGCTCCTGGCCCTGCCTCTTCACTGATCGCTACTGGGTCCTCTCTCTCCCTGCTATATGAGCTTTATCATACCTCATCTTAAAGCTATGTATTGTTCCTGCCTCCACTATATCACTTGCTAGACTATTCCACTTCCTGACTACTCTATGACTGAAAAAATACTTACTATGATCTCTTTACCTCATCTGAGTCTTCAACTTCTAATTGTGACCCCTTGTTTCAGTGTCCCCTCTCTGGAACATCCTGTCTCTATCCACCTTGTCTATTCCCCGCAGTATTTTGTATGACGTTACCATGTCTCCCCTAACCCTCCTGTCCTCCAGTGTCGTTAAGCCGATTTCCCTTAACCATTCTTCGTAGGACATTCCCCTTAGCTCTGGAACTAACCTTGTCGCAAGCCTTTGCACTTTCTCTAATTTCTTGACGTGGTTGACCAGGTGTGGGTTCCAAACTGGTGCTGCACACTCTAATATGGGCTTGACGTACACGGTGTACAGTGCCTGGAACGATTCCTTACTAAGGTATCGGAACGCTATTCTCAGGTTTGCCAGTCGCCCATATGCTGCAGCAGTTATCTGGTTGATGTGTGCTTCCGGAGACGTGCTCGGTATTATACTCACCCCAAGATCTTTCTCCTTGAGCGACGTTTGCAGTCTTTGGCCACCTAGCCTATACTCTGTCTGCGGTCTTCTTTGCCCTTCCCCGATCTTCATGACTTTGCATTTGGCAGGGTTAAATTCGAGAAGCCAGTTGCTGGTCCAGGTGTCCAGCCTGTCCAGGTCTCTTCGAAGTCCTGCCTGATCCTCATCTGATTTAATTCTCCTCATTAACTTCACATCATCTGCGAACAGGAACACCTCTGAGTTAATAATAATGTCATTCACATATTGCAAAACCAGCACAGGTCCTAGGACTGACCCCTGTGGAACCCCGCTCGTCACAGGCGCCCACTCTGACACCTCGTCACGTACCATGACTCGTTGTTGCCGCCATGTCAGGTATTCTCTGATCCATTGCAGTGACTTTTCTGTTACGTGTGCCTGATCATATAGCTTTCGCACTAAACTCTTGTGAGAAACTGTGTCGAAGGTCTTCTTGTAAGTCAGGGACAGCGACTCTGGTAAACACGGCTGTGACATGAAAACTCACAAGGGTAAAGTTGTGTGAAACATTTAATTTCTGGAGCGTTTCAGTAAGGTCAACATTATTATTAATATTCGCATGAGATCCTACCAACCATGTGAATTAGAAGTTTAATCAAGCATTTAGGTAAGTTATATGCTGCCGATCCTCATCAAGTTATAATAGGACGCAATGGGTACCCTGGTTTGTGAGTCTTGGTCAACCCATAAAGATACGGTAGAGTTGCGGACCTCGCTGACAAGAGTTTAATTAGTTCATTTACCTTCAATAACGTTTTAAGACGTTCATTGAAATAGCTATTGACCTAGTCAGTGAGGTTCCTAATGAGCAGTTCGTACATTTCATTATCACTCAATAAATGATTCATTTTTACCAAAATATTCATTTTCTAAAATAACAACTAAATTAGATTTATCCTTCTCGAGAGATGCAACGTGATCGTTACTGAGTTCCTTTTGTGCTTTTGTGAATGTTAGTGGGCAGTTGCGAAGCACAAGACGGAGTAAAGTTACAATCCCTTTAAATACATTATAATAATAATATCTTTATTTCTACAAGTTTTTTTTTATATTTTTATTAAAACATATACAAAACAGAGACATATGGAAATTTTGGCCCAAGAGCCAACAACAAAATTTTCGTATACCCAATTACACGAAGTAAACAGCAAGCAAACCCATAGTAACAAAATACTAACACGTTAACATTGAACCTCCTCTACAAATAAGGCTACACAACCCTATTATAATATAATTGTTTTTAACCAAAATACACAATACATTTATTATTACACCATGTAAGGCAAAACTTTAACATACTATTTAGGTACCATTGATATACCACGGAAATACACATAAACAATGGAACCATCATCCTGAAAATAACATACAGCGGCATGGTGAACTAATTACCTGCTGAGATACCCCCTCCCTTTTCCCCGTAGAGAATTAAGAATAATAATATACTTCTAACACACAATTCAAGACAATTCTAGACAAATCCCTGACCACCCATGTTAATTTGATCTGTCACATGTCTCAAGATAACATTGATCCATCCTCATTGGATAAGAATATGCCTCACTAAAGACGGCCTCCCCCTCCCCCTTGAAAACAACCCAATTATACATACAAAGCATATGTACATCATGAAACACATAACCTAACTGACAACATATATGTACATCATGAAACACATAACCTAACTGACAACATATATGTACATCATGAAACACATAACCTAACTGACAACATATATGGATAAATATATTTCGTTGATATCGTAATATATTGATATGACTCCGAATCACAAATGTTGGGATTTTATATCGTGATTAAACCATATGTACAATACGGCGACATATAAAACCTTGAGTCCTAAGGTTCTCATAACAAGTAGTATATCCCTATATCTCCTAGGTACTAGTGAACACAACATACATACTGTTAATGACATTTAATTGACCATGGATATATCTCACCAAAAGTAGCAAGGTACTATGAATTATTCAATCACAAAATGGCTCTAAACAACCATTACTATACAGAGGAGCTAAATAATACACACATGGTATAGAAATTCAATAATACATAGAACCACTTCAAAAGGCGTATCACATGTACATAACCTATTTCATAACATCATAACAGCATAACCAACTTCCTTTGACATCAAAAATTCCGGGAAGGACTTGAATAAATTTTGCCGCTGATATCTACATCATACACACCCAGCATGGCAATCGAAATTCACAATATGAACCATCAATGGCCTTTAAACACGTACCTGTATCAACAATTAAAGTACAGGCTAAGGCCAAAATCTCCTCCCATCCACAGAGACAAGCCCCCGATGCGTTTCCCCTGACATAACCCCCCCACTCATTCACACGCAATCCCACACATAACCTCCCCGTCATGAGTACAGTTTTATCGTCAACCGTTACCCAAAACCCTTCCAACCTTACACATGCACAACCAACATTCGCCAACCCCAACCCAACAAACACATTATACTCTAATTCCCTATCACTCAGAGGATCCACCAGCCCTTACCATTACTATTACTGCAACCCCAATAATTTCTCCACTGTCGTGTCCCGGTACACCTCAGGGAACTCCTTTACCCACGACCTATTTCGTTTCGCCATTCTGTAAAAGCTCGCTGCCAAGGCCCTGATCCTGATATCTCCCCTTACCCCGTATGTATATAATCAGCAACCAGATACATTATTGCTCTCCTCACATCACTGCGGACACCCCTCCCATCATGCGAAACCATAACCTCAAAAGACTCAGCTCCTCACAAAAGTAAACCGCATGATATGCGGTATCGCTACCCCCACACCACTCACATGTTTCCTCCCCTATCAACCCCATATTAAACAGCCCGACCCTTGATGATAGTATCCCATGTAAAAATCTATACACCGTGACCCTTACCTGTGATGACAAGCACAACTTACCAAAACTGGTCCAAACACTCCCCAAATCATACATAGGGAACACTGCCTCTTCCAACACTGGGTCCAAACCAATCCCTTCCCCTCTCCCTACCCTTGCCAAGCGTCCCACCTTTACCCTAGACGGTTCCCTCACAGTCATCAGCATACGCAACATATCCTCACACAACCGCAAATCCTTTCCACTCCAGCACCTGCGTACCTCTTTCATAACCATCCCTACCCTTCTACCACCCACCCCAGCCTCCCCTATATACCTCTGCTTTACATACATCCCCATTATCATGCTTTGTAATGGCAATAACCCCATGCCACCTGCATGCTGCGGTGCCATCACCACCTCCTTGGATAACCAATGCTTGCCATATCCCCAGATATACCTAATAATTCTTTTTTGCAGCAGAAGCACGTCCCTCTCCACCAACGGATACACGACAGCCACATGCCACAATTTACTGTATATGAGTACATTTACAACCAAGACCCTTTGCAAGAGCATGACATCCCCAGGCTTCCAACCATGCATCCTTCTCATCGCCACCCCCACAACTGCCTCTTTATTCAGAGGCAGTTGAGGCTCTTCTCAAATTAGCACAGTACACCACACAGCATATATTAAAAGTATCTACTATCAGCTATCCATACTCCTCCCCCAAGGCCCCTCCTACCCACGACCCCACCTCCAACAATTGGGACTTCGCTCTATTTACACTCAATCCAGTTGCCCTACCAAACACTCCTATTATTGTACCTACATTTCCCAACCCTTCCCCACTTCCTACAAGGATTGAGGTATCATCTACATAACCTATTATCCCCGTCTCACAACCGCACCCCTCCCTGACTCCCTCCCGTACCAGCCTGTAAAAGGGGTTCTGCACACACGCGAACAGGATTTGTGACAAGGGACAACCCTGTCGCAAACCCCGTCCCATATTCACCTCCCCACCAATCTTACCATTCACCTGGACACGCACACATGCACCCCTATACAAAGTTGCAATCCACCTAATAATCCCCTCACTAAAACTCTGCCTCTCCATAACTCTCACTACCATACCTCTTTCCACACTATCATATGCATGTTTCCAATCAACCACAGGAACACCTCCCCCTCTGCATTCTCAATAAAGTCCCTGATCCTAGTATGACTAGTCTGCATACATCTACCTGGGATTCCACATTGACCTGACTCTATCAATCCCCTAAGACCCTTTTTATTCTATTTGCTAATATGCACGCAAAGATCTTATAATCAATCCTTGCCTCTCTCCTAAAATAATCCCTAATTCCCTGTTTTGCCTGTCTATACCACTATCGAGAGATATGACCCTGTCTCTTCCCATCCCTTCATAACACATCCCACCATTCTGCAAATCTCACACCACTATCATCACCATACAGAAGCCTGACATTCATTTTCCAGTAGCACGGATATGTTCTTACAACACCCTGCCACTCCAAATCTACTATTACACCTCTATGATCAGAAATACCAACATCCATGCTTTGCACATGTACAACATACCCTTTTTGCATGAAGGTATGCTCAACCCTCCATCCATCACCCTGTACCACATCCACCATACCTACCACTCCCAACACATCCCTCAGTATTCCTAACACACAGCTGGCTCCCCGGGGCTCAGCATCCTTCCTTCGAATCACACAATTCCAGTCCCCACCCACTACAGTTAGTACAGGCAGGCCACACATATAATATACCAAGTGACCTCAGAGTGTGAGCTGAGTGTGCTAGCGATCGAGCTACGGGAGACCAGTGATCGAGCTACAGGAGACCAGTGATCGAGCTACAGGAGACCAGTGATCGAGCTACAGGAGACCAGCGATCGAGCTACGGGAGACCAGTGATCGAGCTACAGGAGACCAGTGATCGAGCTACAGGAGACCAGTGATCGAGCTACAGGAGACCAGTGATCGAGCTACAGGAGACCAGTGATCGAGCTACAGGAGACCAGTGATCGAGCTACAGGAGACCAGTGATCGAGCTACAGGAGACCAGTGATCGAGCTACAGGAGACCAGTGATCGAGCTACGGGAGACCAGTGATCGAGCTACGGGAGACCAGTGATCGAGCTACAGGAGACCAGTGATCGAGCTACAGGAGACCAGTGATCGAGCTACAGGAGACCAGTGATCGAGCTACGGGAGACCAGTGATCGAGCTATGGGAGACCAGTGATTGAGCTACGGGAGACCAGTGATCGAGCTACAGGAGACCAGTGATCGAGCTATGGGAGACCAGTGATTGAAATACGGGAGACCAGTGATCGAGCTATGGGAGACCAGTGATCGAGCTACAGGAGACCAGTGATCGAGCTACAGGAGACCAGTGATCGAGCTACAGGAGACCAGTGATCGAGCTACGCGGGACCAGTGATCGAGCTATGGGAGACCAGTGATCGAGCTACAGGAGACCAGTGATCGAGCTATGGGAGACCAGTGATTGAAATACGGGAGACCAGTGATCGAGCTACAGGAGACCAGTGATCGAGCTACAGGAGACCAGTGATCGAGCTACAGGAGACCAGTGATCGAGCTACGCGGGACCAGTGATCGAGCTATGGGAGACCAGTGATCGAGCTACAGGAGACCAGTGATCGAGCTACAGGAGACCAGTGATCGAGCTACGGGAGACCAGTGATCGAGCTACGCGGGACCAGTGATCAAGCTATGGGAGACCAGTGATCAAGCTATGGGAGACCAGTGATTGAGCTACGGGAGACCAGCGATCGAGCTATGGGAGACCAATTATCGAGCTACGGGAGACCAGTGATCGAGCTACAGGAGACCAGTGATCAAGCTACATTTTTCTAGCATGTAGAAAAATTTTGCTGTTTACATAATTAACATCCTTAGTTGTTGGCGCGAAGCTTAATCCAAAGCCAAGTGCTGCCTGCTGTTCACTACTTAATTCTTTGCTAGGTTCATAACAAACTCTGAATTTACATGTGTGGTCCAGCCACTCTGTATTATGAGATTATTTAACTTCCTATTTAATAACATTCTCTCAACTTGGGGGAATCTCATTAAACAATACCATCTTGGATCTCCTCATTTCTATAAAAAACCATCTTCTTTTCATGACGTACTAGTTCAATATTTTTAGTGAGCACTAACCTGTGTAGTTGATCAAACGGTATAGTAGCCAACCTGACCAACCTGTTGTGCAGTAGCGATATCGGTAGAACCTGGTCACTTAGGTACTTAGAAATACTAATTTGAGTGCAGCTTTATGGGCTTTGAGGAGTGAGCGTTTGTTGGAGGTAACAGCAAAGTCAAGGAAGGAAACAGATGTGAGAATTGTGAGAAGAGTTGGCGAGTGGCGTTCACAATGCAAACAATCGCAGACAGAAGATCTTAACAATGCTAGACAAGCAACGGTTAAGGGAAGGGAAGGAAGAGGGTGGAAATCTTTAGTTCAAGTATTTTCATACTTCACAGTGTGTCATCAGGAGCCATGCAATGTTACATAGGTAGCAACAGGAGAGGAAGTGTTCTCAGAATATGGTACTTTAGTGACACCCATTCGCGCCTCTCTCAGAATGTGAGAGGCGTCGCCGAATGCCACCCCCTCCCATATCCCCCCCATGCCCCATACCATATGGGGTGGGTCGTGGAAATCAGATTTTCCCAACACTAGTAGTCAATCAGGATGGGCCAGGAATCGAATGCTATCTTTAAACTACTGACTGAATCATTGTACCCAACAATTGCATCATGGAAAGAAACATAATCGAATCCTCTCTCTTGAAACATGATACAAATGCCGTATACAACTCAAATTATGGGCTGTAAAAAACTGATAGCTATTTAGTGGAGTGAATTGTGCACTACCTTAAACAACAATGTTATACAAAAGCGCAGCATTGTTCATTATTCCAGGGGTCTCGTGATGTTCTGGTGACGTTAGACCAGAGTCTGTACACTGAACATCATGTTACATCCGTCATGAACATCGATATAATATATAATATCATGTTAAATGCTTTATGAATGTCGATATAATATATAACATCATGTTATGTCCGCCTTGAACTTTGACATAATGTATAACCCGCTAAGCTACTACTTCATCAAGGTATGTAAGGTTGCACTCACTGACTGCAACATGATCGACAACATTAGTAGTAAAGAAGTAGGCATGAGGATTCATTTAGGTATGGGTGCACATGTGTGGATATCCTAGGATAGCCCATTTCTAAAGTAATTTTTTTCCAGCCGTGATGTACAAGGAACTAGGAGTAACTGAAATTTGTCTTCATTGAACTTCATATTGTTTTCTGAGATCCATTTAATGACTTGGTTCATGTCCGCTTGGAAATTTGCAATGTCCTCAGTGAATGACACTCGTGCAAATTCTGGTATCAGCAGCAAAGGAGCCACTAAAGCCACATTAAAAAACATCTAAGAATCAATTGCAACATTCAACCACACCCGTGTTTGCAACAATCCCGCAAATTGGCTGGAAACCTGAGTCCTAGTTCTTTGTACCTCATGTCTGGAAAGAAATATTTTGGAATCGGCAATTATGAAACATGATAAATAGTTGCAGATTATTCAAACTCGATTCGTTTGTAACTGAGGCTATCAATCCCATCCTAAAATTGGATTCCTATACGAATGCTATGGATTGTCTTAAGTGTCGTAGCTCCACACCGAGGAATTAGTGCCTGTTTTTCTGCTTTCTTGAATACAGGTTCGGAAGACAAAGGCTGCAAACTGAATAATCTCCTCAGCAAATGCAAGTGCTGTCAGATTTAAGGGTAGCTTTCAGGAACCTTAATAAGGAGGCATTCACGACCATAAACACGACATGTGTACTGCAGGACAAAATGCAGATGTAGTATACACAGACTTTCGGAAAACCTTTGCAAGTACGATCATGGTGTAATAGCGCACAAAATGCGTAATGTAGAAATATAACATGAAAAGTGAGTAGATGGATCTATAACT
Organism: Cherax destructor; assembly: GCA_009830355.1. NCBI lineage: Eukaryota > Metazoa > Arthropoda > Malacostraca > Decapoda > Parastacidae > Cherax > Cherax destructor. Next base: position 61,946 of record WNWK01009374.1, on the reverse strand, counting down.
TCCTAACAAATAGAACATAAAGAGTAATTATAAACAGAGTAAAGTCAATTGAGGCTACGGTGAAAAGATCTGTTCCATAAGGCACAGTACTCCTCATCAAGAACGTGCTTTTAACATCCTATGGAGAGGGAGCATGGACACTGGGGTCGTCCCGCAGTTACTAAAAACAACAGACATAGCCCCACTCCACAAATGGGGCAGTAAAGCAATAGCAAAGAACTACAGACCAATAGCACTAACGTCCCATATCATAAAAATTGTTGAAAGGGTTCTAAGAAGCAAGATCACCACCCATCTTGATACCCATCAATTGCACAACCCAGGGCAGCATGGGTTTAGAGCAGGTCGCTCCTGTCTGTCCCAACTACTGGACCACTACGACAAGGTCCTGGATGCTCTAGAAGACAAACAAAATGCAGATGTTATATACACAGACTTTGCAAAAGCCTTTGACAAGTGTGACCATGGTGTAATAGCACACAAAATGCGTGATAAAGGAATAACAGGAAAAGTTGGTAGATGGCTCTATAATTTCCTAACAAGTAGAACACAAAGAGTAGTAGTCTACAGAGTAAAGTCTGAGGCAGCTACTGTGAAAAGCTCTGTGCCACAAGGTACAGTACTCGCTCCCATCCTGTTCCTCATCCTCATATCGGACATTGACAGGGATATAAGCCACAGTGCCGTGTCTTCCTTTGCAGATGACACCCGAATCTGTATGACAGTGTCCACCGTTGAAGACACTGCAAGACACCAAGCAGATATAAACCAAATCTATAAATGGGCTGCAGAAAACAATATGAAGTTCAATGATGAGAAATTTCAATTACTCAGATACGGAAAACGTGAGGAAATTAAAATCTCATCGGAGTACAAAACTAATTCCAACCACACAATAGAGCGAAAAACTAATGTCAAAGACATAGGAGTGATCATGTCAGAGGATGTCACCTTCAAGGACCATAACACCGTAGCAATCACATCTGCTAGAAAAATGACAGGATGGATAATAAGAACCTTCAAAACCAGGGATGCCAAGCCCATGTTGACACTTTACAGATTGCTTGTTCTATATAGGCTGGAAATTGCTGCACACTAACTGCACCTTTCAAGGCGGGTGAAATTGCTGACCTTGAAAATGTGCAGAGAACCTTCACGGCACGCATAACTGCGATAAACCACCTCAATTACTGGGAACGCTTGAAGTTCCTAAACCTGTACTCTCTAGAACGCAGGCGGGAGAGATACATTATTATATACACGTGGAAAATTCTCGAGGGATTAGTACCAAACTTGCACACGAGAATCACTCCCTACGAAAGCAAAAGACTCGGCAGGCGATGTAACATCCCCCCAATGAAAAGCAGGGGTGCCACTAGCACGTTGAGGGACAACACAATAAGTGTCAGGGGCCCAAGATTGTTCAACTGCCTCCCAGCATACATCAGGGGGATTACCAGCAAACTCTTGACTGTCTTCAAGCAGAGGCACTGGACAGGCACCTAAAGTCGGTACCTGACCAGCCAGGCTGTGGTTCGTACGTTGGACTTCGTGCGGCCGGCAGTAACAGCCTGGTTGATCAGGCTCTGGTCCAACATGAAGCCTGGTCAGAGACCGGGCCGCAGGGGCGTTGACCCCTGGAATTCTCTCCAGGTAAACTCCAGGTAAACTGGTTCATACTACACAACTGTGGCATCAACACTAGTAAGTAAGCTACCAGCTGCATCAAATACCTTTAACACAGACTCTGATAAGTTTAAAACATACTATATCAATAAAGGAGTAACTCAAAACAGTTGTCAACTAGTAAGTGTATCTCATGACTTCGTCCAAAAAGAACTAAGCGGGTTAAACCCAACTAAGAGCACCGGCCCAGATAACATCCCGTCTAAGTTCCTAAAAGATGGTGCCTCTGAACTGTCAATCCCCATTGCTCACATAATAAATTTGTCCATCACCACTAATACCGTACCAGAGGGGTTCAAGGAGGCCAGAGTTACTCCTATCTTCATGAAAAATAGTAGGTCTGATGTCAGCAACTATAGGCCTGTTAGTATACTCAGTGTAATATCCAAAATTCTAGAGAGGGCGGTGTACTGTCAAGTAGTTAAGTATCTTAATGACAACAACATTCTTCATAGTTACCAATCAGGCTTTAGGAGATCTTACTCAACCGACACCTCCCTAATTAATCTGATGGATTACATGAGAACTGAAATGTCTATAGGGAACCTCATAGGAATGGTAACTTTAGACTTGCAAAAGGCCTTCGATACTGTCAACCACAATATATTATGTAAGAAACTTCAAGCTATCGGCATAGGTTCCACAGACTGGTTTAAGTCCTATCTTAGTAACAGGAAACAAATTGTCAAAATCAACAAAACGGAATCAGAACCACTGCCGATAGCATGTGGAGTTCCCCAAGGTAGTATTCTGGGTCCCTTATTATTCCTGTGTTATGTAAATGATATGCCCATCAGTGTCAAGTGCAAACTCCTACTGTATGCGGATGACAGTGCTCTGTTAGTGTCAGGTAAAGACCCACAAGATATAGCTAATGTATTAACACTAGAACTGGAGTCTTGCAGCAAATGGTTAGTAGACAACAAACTATCGTTACATCTCGGGAAAACAGAAACCATACTCTTTGGCACGAAATATAAACTGAGACGGGTAAATAATTTTAATGTACGGTGTAATGGGGAATCCATCACTTCAGTTTCCTCAGTAAAATATCTGGGAATCCCCTTTGACCCATGCATGTCAGGAGAATTGATAGGGAACAGTGTAGTAAAGAAAGCGAATGCCAGACTGAAGTTTACAGACAAGCACAGTGTCTACCTACTGAGGCTCGCAGGACACTATGTCTAGCCCTTACACAATGTCATATGGACTACGCTTGCTCTTCATGGTACTCTGCCTAGACAAAAAAACTGAAAGATAAACTGCAAATCACCCAGAACAAAATTCATCCTGGACCTGGGCCCAAGATAATATGTAGGCCAGGATGAATTACAACAATTGGATATGCTGAAGACTGAAAACAGAGTAAAACAACTTAAGTTAAATCAAGTTTATAAAATTGCTCACAGTGTCCAGAATATCTTGCTGCCAATTTTGTCAAGGCTGGGAACCAAAGCAGTCATAGTACTAGGGGGAGAGAGCACAACTTTGTAGTACCCACAGTCAGTGGCCAGGCTTCAAACACCTTTTATTGTACAGCAATAAAGGAATGGAACAGATTGCCTGCACATGTCAAAGCCAGTCATAGCATGAGCCAGTTCAAGAAGAGAGCCAAAAGCTACCTAATGAATGTTGCGACAGAAAGGGAGGAGAATGATTTTTTATTTTTCTAACTAACACACATGTAAATGTAAATAATTCTTTTTACCTTATTCCTAGTATACATATATCCTTTATAATATAATAATATATATCTCCTACAATGTATAATATTAAGGTACTAAAAGAACTCCAATGGAAATAAGTCACTCTGACTTTTTGGGTTATCCTAGGTTCTCTACACATATGCTGCTATGTATGATAATCTATGTAAATGTATTTGTGTATACCTGAATAAACTTACTTACCTGACATAGACAGAAATGTAAGCCACACCACCGTAAGCTCCTTTGCTGTTGATAACAGAATTTGCATGAGTGTCATCCACTGAGAACATTGCAAATCTCCAAGCGGACATGAACCAAGTCATTAAATGGGTCTTAGAAAACAATATGAAGTTCAATGAAGACAAATTTCAGTTACTCCTCTACGGAAAACTCGAGGAAATAGAAACTAGATCGAAGTATAAAACAAATTCCAACCACCCAATAGAGCGAAAAACTAATGTGAAAGACCTGGGAGTGATAATATCAGAGGATCTCACTTTCAAAGATCACAACGAAGTATGTACCATATCTGCTAAGGAAATGATAAGATGAATAATGAGAACTTTCAAATTATTATTATTTTAATTAAGGGGAAGCGCTAAACCCGTAGGATTATACAGCGCCTGTGGAGGGGGGGATGTGGAAGGTATTCAGGCTTAATTCAGGGAACTGGAACACAGATCCAATTCCCTAGATCAAGAGCCCCTTACCAACATCAAGGAACCTTCCGTGAGGGGAGAACTTTCAAAACTAGGGATGCCAAGCCAGTGATGATGCTCTTCAAATTGCTTGTTCACTCTAGGGTATACCTGGAGTATACCTGGAGAGGGTTTCGGGGGGTCAACCCCCTCGCGGCCCGGTCTGAGACCAGGCCTCGTGGTTGATCAGGGTCTGATCAACCAGTCTGTTACTACTGGCTGTACGCAAACTGACGTACGAACCACAGCCCGGCTGGTCAGGGACTGACTTTAGGTGCCTGTCCAGTGCCTTCTTGAAGACAGTCAGGGGTCTACTGGTAATCCGTCTTATGTGTGCTGGGAGGCAGTTGAACAGTCTTGGGCCCCTGACACTTACTGTGTTTTTTCTCAGTGTACTCGTGGCACCCCTGCTTTTCATTGGGGAATGTTGCATCTCCTGCCGAGTCTTTTACTTTCGTAGGGAGTGATTTTCTTGGGCAAGTTTGGTACTAATCCTTCTAGGATTTTCCAAGTGTATATTATCATGTATCTCTCTCGCCTGTGTTCCAGGGAATACAAATCAAGGGCCTTCAACCGTTCTCAGTAATTTAGGTGCCTTATCGAACTTATGTGTGCTGTGAAAGTTCTTTGTTCACTCTTACTCTCCAGGTCAGCAATTTCGCCTGCCTTGAAGGGGCACTTAGTGTACAGCAGTATTCCATCCTAGAGAGAAAAAGCGATTTGAAGAGAATCATCATGGGCTTGGCATCCCTAGTTTTGAAGGTTCTCATTATCCATCTTATCATTTTTCTAGCAGATGCGGTAGATACATTGTTGTGGTTTTTGAAGGTGAGATCCTCTGACATTATCACTCCCAGGTCCTTCACATTACTTTTTCGCTTTATTGTATGGTTAGAATTTGTTGTATACCCTGATACAGTTTTAATTTCCTTAAGTTGGAATATTAGAATATTGCTGTATACACTAATGACCCCTTTCAAGGCAGGCGAAACTGCACACTTGGAGAATATAAACAGAACTTTCACTACACGTATAAGTAAATTAAAGCACTTAAATTACAGGGAACGGTTGAAGTTCCTTTATCTGCACTCCTTGTAAACCGACGTGGTTCTACGTGGGTTTACGTGCGGCCAGCAGTAACAGCCTGGTTGATCAGGTCCTGATCCATTGCGAGGTCTGGTCATGGATCGGGCCGCGGGGACGTTGACCCCCGAAACACTCCAGGTATGTCATGTAAATCTTGGCGGATGCAGTGCAAGTGTGGAGCCTCATGTGATTATCTTGGCGGATCCAGTGCAAGTGTGGAGCCTCATGTGATTATCTTGGCGGATGCAGTGCAAGTGTGGAGCCTCATGCGATTATCATGGCGGATGCAGTGCAAGTGTGGAGCCTCATGTGATTATTATGGCGGATGCAGTGCAAGTGTGGAGCCTCATGTGATTATCATGTGAAGTAGCTGAAAAAAGTGTGAAGGTTTGTAACGACGCTGACGACATTAGAGGAGAAGGAACAGCTGTGTTACAAAATGCGATATTCATCAAGTATAGATATCTCCGGAGGATACTACAAGGTCAGCTTATTGTTCCCCCTCCAGCAGCTTCCTTGTTTCTGGTTTTGTAACAGTTTGCTAAAACAAGATCGAGTTCAGTTATCCCTTTAAATACGTGGGATTCCAACTGGGTGGTAATAAACTAAATATAAAATTTAAGATATTTAATAACAAAGATATCTAGATGGACATAATCAAAGTAAAGAAAGTTAATATAATTTAGGATATAAGCTCCTACACTTCTCTTGTAGTTCAATATTAAATTGTACATACAGTAGTATAGTGGTGAAGGGACATTTCGTAACAGTACCACTCACAGTGCCGTCTGGTACGTTGATATCAAGTATAAGAATAATACAAGTACAGGATGGAGCAGAGAAAACCCATGTTTTTCACACCTGAATAACTTTGCGTATTTTAAAGATAAACAAATCTTAATTACATCAAATAAAAGGCATTTTAATGCATTTTTGAAATTTACATACCTTAATTAGGCACCATCCTGTTGGAACCACATTTCTCTCATGTGTACCCGACGCCTTTGAAATTGTGGATGCAGGAAGTTGTTTAACATGTCGACGTAGCTGATGTTACTGTAACTGCGGTCTCCCCCTCTACAAAAAAGTAAGGACCAACGATTCCTATCGTGGAGACACCGCACCACACTGTCACTTCTGAGGTGGGGAGAGGTATTTGGTGTAGTCCTTGTTAGGTCCCCGCCGCCCAGTACCGACAATTATGTTTGTTAACAGCCTTCCAGGTGGAAATGTGCTTCGTCTGTATGTAAATTTAAAAAATGCATTAAAATGCCTTTTACTGCATGTAATTAAGATTTGTTTAGCTTTAAAATACGCAAAGTTATTCAGTTGTGAAAAACATGCATTTTTTTTCTGCTCTACCCTGTATATACAAGTATGTGTGAGAAAGTGTGTTTGTGCTCAAAGTGTTCGTTATGTCTCAGTAAGACTCGACTTAGACTTAAACAGTGACTAACAAGTCCACAAATAATACAACTTCTCGACCATCAAACAACTTGCTTGAACAATAAGAAGAACCATACACCAAGCAGCAATAATGTACAAAGCAACAGTAAACAACAGCACAGCGTCAGGAACAATTAGGCAAAATAACGATCCTAACTGGGGACCATCAGCAGATCCTCCATAAAAGGCATAAAACTCCCTTAATACTAAATCTAAGTTCAGCATTCCAAATCCCCGACTACGACAGTGTGGAGATGCCACAAAGTAGGTCAGAAGCTTCAGCTGGGAACCACGGTTGAACAAGGTATCTCCACACGACACACAACCTCTTCCAGACGTCAAAAATCACAGTCTGAACACTGCTCTGTGAACAGTTACACAGAGTTACAAGAAGTGTTTCGGCTCTCCAACGAAACCATACTCTACAAAAAACAGAGTCTAAATCACGAGCAAACAGCCAGAGAGACGAGAGACAAGAGAGATGCTTCTAGGACAAGAAGCAGATCTAGAGGTGTTTCTCAGGCAAGAAGCAGATTCAGAAAAAGAGGTAGGTAGGGAGGGCAGTTCCAGCATCAGGTGCGATCACGTGATTAGCCAGTGCTACTCCAGCGACGCTTGCAGGTATCGCCTGACACAAACAAGCGAGCCGGTAGTTAGCAAGACAGTTTGCGAGAGCAGACAGCCAGTCACAAGGAGTGACGTGATTGCAACACGCAGAATACTTAGAGGAACTGACAGGATGGAAAGGGCAAACCTGTGTGAGAGTCGGGTCTCAGGTACACAATATTCTAGGAAACTACGAAATACTTCTTTAGCTTCAGAGTGATTAGGAAGTGGAATGACCTAGCAAGCTAGGTGAAAGAGGCGGAATTCGTTCATGGTTTTAAATATAGATATGATAGTAGTCAATCAGCCAGGGAGGCCAGGGGCTATTGCGGCCCCAGAATGGACCCTAATGTAAATTTATAATGTATATATATGTTTATATGTGATTGATGTATATTTCCATTTTCTATAATTTTATATTGCTGATATTCTCGATAATAGCTAAATCGTTAATATCTTGCTTTATATTATTATTTGACCTATTTGACTTATATTTGACATTATTTGATTTAGCTTTTATTTGAGTAGGATGTAACATTATATGACACTAGGCTTGTTATACTGCTGGCGTCTTGTTGCTGGGAGGAGTCACGTGATTCCACCTGAGGTGGGTGGCTGCTGCTCCTTCCTCGAGAGCACTACGCAGCTGGACATCGTTGAGACAACACCTCTCTTCTGTCTCTGCTTGTTTTCTCGCCATTTAGACTCTGTTTAGGTAGAGTATGTATTCGATGGTGAGACGAAACATACTTCTCCGAACTCTGTTCAAAGAGGATAGACTAGACAGTGATTTCCGACGTTTTTCTGGGTTGTGTGTCACATTGACACTTTGAGACAACTCTCTCTAGCTACAGCGCCTGACCTAATTCGATAAGGCATCTGTGCACCGCCACAGTTTGGGATTGTTTATGCTGAACCTAGCTTCAGTAGAAAGGGAGTTTTGTGACTGTTTTGGAGGATCTATTGATGGTCCCCAGTTAGGGTCGATTTTTTATCTCCTTGTTCCTGACGCTGTGTTGCTGTTGCCTGTTATATTGCTGTTCTGCGAATTGGTCATTTTACTGGTCAATCAAGCTGTTCTGATTGTCAGTTTGTTAGAGAAGCTAGCTTATGAGAAGTTCAGTCGGACACTTACTGACATTGTACCTGATGGTACTTCAGAGTCATTTGGTTATATGTGCCCTCAGCACAGTCTTATGTTATATGAGAGCAGTGTAGGAGCTACCCTCCTAATTAACCTCCTAATTCATAACTTAATGAACATCCTGATCATATGTACATTTATTTACTTTGAAACCCTAGACACTCACTTTGATAATAAACCTTTTAAATATATTTCGTTGGTTAGTACCCTATCAGTTGCAATCCTCTTGAGATATATAATATGTTGGATAACTGGACCAGAATACTGACTTTGTTGCAAAAGCCCAGTAACAGGCTGGATGCTAGAAGGGCTATCCTTTCTAGTGTTCACTGGAGATGTCTATTACTAATAGATATCGTGTCATTTTGTAACAGGGGCTGAGGCTCCACCCCAGCAACAACGACCAGTAGAGTAGCTGGGGGCCAGGGGCTGAGGCTCGTCCCAAACAAAAAAGATCAGTAGAGTGGCTGGGGGTCAGGGGCTGAGGCTCGTCCCCAGCAACAACGACCAGTAGAGAGGCGGGGGGGACAGGGGCTGAGGCTCGATCCCAGCAACAACGACCAGTAGAGAGGCGAAGGGCCAGGGGCTGAGCCTCGACTCCAGCAACAACGACCCGTAGAGAGGCGAGGGGCCAGGGGACTGAGGCTCGACCCCAGCAACTACAATTAGCTCAATACTTCGGTGTATATAACTTATCGTAGGCAGACGTATTGCGACGTGTTTCTAACTTGTATTTTTATAATTTAATAAACCTTTGTATTGATTTACGTAACCTAACTTAAAATTAACTTAAAATTAAAATAATGAAAATTAGTTTAGTAGAAAAATAGGAAACGTATTAAATGTATTAATTAATTTAAAATGAGAATGTTATGTTGGTGGATGTTGATGGATGACTTGCTGTGTATGATGTTGATGGATGACTAGCTGTGTTTGATGTTGATGGATGACTTGCTGTGTATGATGTTGATGGATGGTGATGGATGACTTGCTGTGTATGATGTTGATGGATGGTGATGGATGACTAGCTGTGTTTGATGTTGATGGATTGTGATAGATGACTTGCTGTGTTTGATGTTGATGGATGGTGATGGATGACTTGCTGTGTTTGATGTTGATGGATGGTGATAGATGACTTGCTGTGTTTGATGTTGATGGATGGTGATGGATGACTTGCTGTGTTTGATGTTGATGGATGGTGATGGATGACTTGCTGTGTTTGATGTTGATGGATGGTGATGGATGACTTGCTGTGTATGATGTTGATGGATGACTTGCTGTGTATGATGTTGATGGATGTTGATGGATGACTTGCTGTGTATGATGTTGATGGATGGTGATGGATGACTTGCTGTGTTTGATGTAGATGGATGGTGATGGATGACTTGCTGTGTTTGATGTTGATGGATGGTGATGGATTACTAGCTGTGTTTGATGTTGATGGATGGTGATGGATTACTTGCTGTGTTTGATGTTCATGGATGGTGATGGATGACTTGCTGTGTATGATGTTGATGGATGTTGATGGATGACTTGCTGTGTTTGATGTTGATGGATGGTGATGGATGACTTGCTGTGTATGATGTTGATGGATGGTGATGGATGACTTGCTGTGTTTGATGTTGATGGATGGTGATGGATGACTAGCTGTGTTTGATGTTGATGGATGGTGATAGATGACTTGCTGTGTTTGATGTTGATGGATGGTGATGGATGACTTGCTGTGTTTGATGTTGATGGATGTTGATGGATGACTTGCTGTGTATGATGTTGATGGATGGTGATGGATGACTTGCTGTGTTTGATGTTGATGGATGGTGATGGATGACTTGCTGTGTATGATGTTGATGGATGGTGATGGATGACTTGCTGTGTTTGATGTAGATGGATGGTGATGGATGACTTGCTGTGTATGATGTTGATGGATGGTGATGGATGACTTGCTGTGTTTGATGTAGATGGATGGTGATGGATGACTTGCTGTGTATGATGTTGATGGATGGTGATGGATGACTTGCTGTGTTTGATGTAGATGGATGGTGATGGATGACTTGCTGTGTATGATGTTGATGGATGGTGAAGGATGACTTGCTGTGTATGATGTTGATGGATGGTGATGGATGACTTGTTGTATATGATGTTGATGGATGGTGATGGATGACTGGCTGTGTTTGATGTTGACTAATTGTGTATGATGTTGATGTTAAGAAAAAGGACACAAATGCAACTAATGTGACATTTTATTGTGGCAACGTTTCGCTCTCCAGGAGCTTTTTCAAGCCGTTACAAGCAATACATGAACACAGAGGGTATATATATACTCTCCAAGTGAGGTGTAATACTAGTGGTGGTAGAAGTAGTAGTGATATAAGTTGTAGTAGTAGTAGTAGTAATACAATAAGGTAGAACAATCAATTTGCACATGAGTAAAAGGTTATAAAACAATTACATGGGTTGTATAAAAAATAGGTTAGACAAATATTTCTGCTGGAGGTTGGAATAGAGAAGGCCTGTAGGAGTGTTCCACATCTACGATGTGCTTGTGTTGAATTAGCAGGAGAGAATATGTGATAGTAGGGTTCACGGTTTTAGGAGGACTCTTGCTAAGACTTCAGAGATGTTGAAGCTGCCTTTGTTTTGTTTAATTGTGTTAGAAACAGCGATAAGTGCTGATTCAAGGCACTTGCGTCTACGGAAATTAGTTTCTTTGATTACTAGTCGGGCGTCTTTGAATTTCATGAGATGATTGTTGGAATTTCGGTGTTGTACGCAGGCGTTGTTCAGGTTACCGTTCCTACATGCATTAATGTGTTCATTGAGGCGTGTTTCGAGGTTTCTTGCTGTTTCTCCTACATAAATTCTGTCGCAGCCTCCACAGGGTATAGTGTAGACCCCTGCGTTGACTGGTTCAAGGTGCTTGGATTTTGTCCTGGTTAGATCCTTTATAGAAGTGCTGGAAGCAATGGCGACTCTAGTGTTAGCTTGTGCAAATACTTTAGAAATGTTGGATGCAACCCGGCTGTTGGGAAGAATTATGACTTTGTTTGGAGTGGTGTTGACGCGTGGAGAATTAATGATCTGAAGAGCTCTTTTCTTGCAATCTTTGATGAAAAAGGAAGGAAAATGTAAATTAGTGAAGGTTTGGTGAATGTATGTACATTCCTCGTCAAGAAACTCAGGACTACAAATTCGGTAAGCTCTTAGGAAAAATCCGATGATGATACCTCTTTTGGTCTTAGTATCTTGACTGGAATAGAAGTGTGTGAGATCATTTTTATTTGTAGGTTTCCGGTAAACTTGAAATCTTAGGTTGTTATCTACTTTGTGGATGAGGACGTCTAGAAAGGGTAGCTTGTCATTGGACTCTTCTTCTAGTGTAAACTGGATCGCCGGTTCGTTACGTAGACGACGTCCTCGTAATAACTCCCAAACGTTTTGATGTACGGAATCTTCAGGCAAGGCTCAACGCAGTTGAACCGGCGATCCAGTTTACACTAGAAGAAGAGTCCAATGACAAGCTACCCTTTCTAGACGTCCTCATCCACAAAGTAGATAACAACCTAAGATGTTGATGGATGGTGATGGATGACTAGCTGTGTTTGATGTTGATGGATGTTGATGGATGACTTGCTGTGTTTGATGTTGATGGATGGTGATGGATGACTTGCTGTGTATGATGCTGAGTAATGGTGATGGATGATTTGCTGTCTGTGATGTTGATGGATGGTGATGGATGACTTGCTGTGTATGATGTTGATTGATGGTGATGGATGACTTGCTGTGTATGATGTTGATGGATGGTGATGGATGACTTGCTGTGTGTGATGTTGATTGATGGTGATGGATGACTTGTTGTGTATGATGTTGATGGATGGTGATAGATGACTTGCTGTGTATGATGTTGATGGATGACTTGCTGTGTATAATGTTGATGGATGGTGATGGATGACTTGCTGTGTCTGATATGTGCTGCAGGCATGACATTAATTTTGGGAATTCAAATATTGAGGCTAAAATAAAAAATAAGTTGTAACATGGAAAGAGAATGTTTCAATATATTCAACGTCACACTCCCATATAGGCTGCCTCCCAATCAGAGTACTGGGTGCTAAGGGTTTAACGATCAATAGGGTACCCGTCGTTAAAACAGTACCTTGGTTCATTGACCAATCACAGGCAACCCCGTCAAACCTGAAGCAACGTGTTTCACTTGCGGTAAGCACTGGCAGACTTGCCTACCTGCTTGAGTAGGTGCTCTCTCTCTGGCTTCTGCTTTTCCATCTGTCACCTTGGTGTACACTTATTATTATTATATATGTACATATTGTACATATATAATAATATATACACATATATATATGTACATATATACACGTATATACAGATACGTGTACGTATCTGTATATAGTGGGTGAAGGAAAATATACATTATAGTCTACTGCTGAGTTTGTTTGCTATTATTACGACCAGGTCTCACAGGCCATTCATTACCTGTGTTCGTAATGTAAGTACCTTTACAAGCATTGTTTGAGTAGCAGTGACCGGCACGTTACACCATCCGGCTCTCCTAGCACGCTACACCATCCGGCTCTCCTAGCACGCTACACCATCCGGCTCTCCTAGCACGCTACACCATCCGGCTCTCTAGCACGCTACACCATCCGGCTCTCCATCAGCACGCTACACCATCCGGCTCTCCTAGCACGCTACACCATCCGGCTCTCCTAGCACGCTACACCATCCGGCTCTCCTAGCACGCTACACCATCCGGCTCTCCTAGCACGCTACACCATCCGGCTCTCCTAGCACGCTACACCATCCGGCTCTCCTAGCACGCTACACCATCCGGCTCTCCAAGCACGCTACACCATCCGGCTCTCCAAGCACGCTACACCATCCGGCTCTCCAAGCACGCTACACCATCCGGCTCTCCAAGCACGCTTTACAGATACTATTCCAGATCCCATTTAAAAACAACCTTTGCTACACCAATATTTCTTGTATCTGCCGGTATAAAATTGAAAAGGCTTGAATAACAGACGTAGGCAGTGTATAGTGCTAGCCTAACACGATGACCTTCACAATTATTCCTTGACAAGCAATTTAGATGTTATGAAAGTTACTCAGGCATGATAAGTTACGAGCATGCTTGTCTTGCAATAATGTTGCCCACCTATTGTACCCGTCACGTGAATGTAACTCAGTGGATGGAAACCGCCAGATTAATGATGGCTGGTTTCATTGAGCGTCAAGAAAATGCATCCCGGTGATGGTTGCCGTCAAGAGAGTACAGCATAACCAAGGTCGCTTACAATGTGGTTGTTAGAGCACTTTCGTGTCCACTTTTTTTGCAATTATTTTATGTATTACTATGTTCTTTTTCCAGACGAAATCGAAGCCAATGTGCAGGCACAATGGCATGTAATCTCAGTTCCTTCTTTACAGAATGATCACTGTATAAATACCCCTCAGATATACTGAGGCTCTAACATAGAATGTCCCGGAATATTCATGTACTGTGAGGCTAGAGTGACGCGGGTACACTGAGGCAACAACACTGTGTCAGTCAAGAATATTCTGCTTCAAGAGAGATAGCAAATATAAATTACAGACCTCCCTGATGGCAATCCATGTTGTTGGTGCTTCAGACATGTAGTCAGAATCTAATCAAGAAGAGTTTCGACAGACTAATGCGATAAATAGCCTTTAGGACCCAAAAGTAGTGATCATAACTCTCGTAATATTCTGTGATAAGGCTGTAGCTATGGTGTTATGAATGGTAACTGCCTGCAGCTACCCACGAGGTTCTACGCACATTCTAAACATCAGGGTGTCGTGCAGACACGACAGAACTTCTAAGTGAAAGATCATTTCCAGCACTCAAGTGAGACTCGCCAACATTATCAGAGTAATAAACTGGTGGCTTCCATAGACTAACACTTACCCAGAAAACATCCACTTTGACATTCTGAAAGAATACAGTAAAAATTAATCATAAGAACATAAGAACATAAGAAAGGAGGAACACTGCAACAGGCCTACTGGCCCATACCTGGCAGGTCCATGTCAAAACCAACCCACTAACAAAAATATTTGTCCAACCCATCCCCATCACCATCCTAGCAACAAGCCCCGACAACACCCCTCCCCCCAACCATTGTGCAAGTTCCGTTCAAATCCAACCCCTCTCACTCACAAGAACACAGAAATAAGGAACATTGCAGCAAGCCAATTGGTCCACACTAGACAGGTCCCCCTCAAACCCAAAACCAGTCCTACAAACAAAAACTCCTACCCAACCCACCTACGCTATCCATGGAATATGCTTTGATAATCAGGGAACTATAAAAGAGGGTACTAAAGGAGCTGAAGCACCTGGTCCATCACTAGGGCACTGAATGAGCCGAAGCACCTGGTCCATCACCAGGGCGTTGAAGGAGCTGAAGCGCATGGTCCATCACCAAGGTATTAAAGGAGCCGAAGCACCTGGTCCATCACCAGGGTACTGAGGGAGCCGAAGCACCTGGTCCATCACCAGGGAACCGAATGAGCCGAAGCACCTGGTCCATCACCAGGGCACCGAATGAGCCTAAGCACCTGGTCCATCACCAGGGTACTGAGGGAACCAAAGCACCTGGTCCATCACCAGGGCACTGAATGAGCCGAAGCACCTGGTCCATCACCAGGGTACTGAGGGAGTCGAAGCACCTGGTCCATCACCAGGCACTGAATGAGCCTAAGCACCTGGTCCATCACCAGGACACTGCGGGAGCCAAAGCACCTGGTCCATCACCAGGACACATAAGAACATAAGAACATAAGAATGGAGGAACACTGCAGAAGGCCTACTGGCCCATACAAGGCAGGTCCTTATCAAAACCACCACTACCTAAAAATTTATTCCCGTACTCACGACACAAATCAAACCCAGCCCCTCCCACTCATATATTTGTCCAATCTCTTTTTAAAGCCACCCAAGGTCCTAGCCTCTATCACAGTACTCGGAAGATTGTTCCACGCATCTACAACTCTGTTCGAAAACCAGTACTTGCCTATGTCCTTTCTAAATCTAAATTTATCCAATTTAAATCCGTTATTTCTCGTTCTTACTTGGTTCGATATCCTCAGTATTTTATTAATATCTCCTTTGTTTATGCCCATCATCCACTTGTACACCTCGATGATATCTCCTCATTCTACGTCTCTCCAGAGAGTGGAGATTCAACGCTCTAAGTCTATCTTCATACGGGAGATTTCTTATACTGTAAATCATTTTAGTCATTCTTCTTTGTATGTTCTCCAATGAATCTATATCCATCCTGTAGTAAGGAGACCAAAACTGAGCTGCATAATCCAAATGAGGTCTCACTAGTGATGTATAGAGCTGTAAAATAACTTTTGGACTTCTGTTGCTTATACTTCTTGAAATAAATCCTAGTAATCTGTTAGCCTTATTGGCACACTTAGGCACTGTTGTCTTGGCTTTAGATTTCTGCTTACCATGACTCCCAAGTCTTTTCACATTCTGTATGATCAAGCTCAACTTCACCTAGTTTATAAATTCGAGGGATATTTTCATTACCAACGACAAGCACCTTACACTTGTCCACATTGAACTTCATCTGCCACTTTTCAGACCAAGACATTAATTTATCCAAATCCTCCTGGAGTTCACTGTTATCCTCCTCAGAATGAATTATACGGCCTATTTTTGTATCATCAGCAAATTTACTCATGTCACTTGCAATTCCTTCATCAAGGTCATTAATGTAAATTATGAACAACAATGGGCCCAAAACTGATCCTTGTGGAACGCCACTAGTGACAAATCCCCATTCAGATTTGACCCCATTAATGGAAACTCTCTGCTTTCTATTGGTAAGCCATGCCTCTATCCATGCTAGAACTTTACCACTGAATGAGCCGAAGTACCTGGTCCATCACCAGGCCGTTAAAAGAGCAGAATCACCTGGTCCATCACCAGGGAACTGAGGGAGCTGAAGCACCTGGTCCATCACCAGGCTCACCACGATTCTCCTTTGTATGGACTGATGAAGCCACTGTGTGGCGAAACGTTTCCTCAATAAAGATACCCAAGTGTTGCATATGTGTCTAATTTACCACCTAAAGTAGATGGAACATACACTGAGAATAACAAAGAAATGAGTGAAACATTCAAGTTACAATATGGCAATGTTCAGTGAATCAGTCTTGAGATTAACCAAACAATTGAGTTTTTCACGAATGAGACATCACAACTTACCACTAAACTCTAACCCAACTTGACTAGAAACCACTGATATCTCGTGCCCCTGCACTCCTCCCCGGGCCCAGACTCGTGCCCCTGAACTCCTCCCCGGGCCCAGACTCGTGCTCCTGTACTCCTCCCCGGGCCCAGACTCGTGCCCCTGCACTCCTCCCCGGGCCCAGACTCGTGCACCTGCACTCCTCCCCGGGCCCAGACTCGTGCCCCTGTACTCCTCCCCGGGCCCAGACTCGTGCCCCTGAACTCCTCCCCGGGCCCAGACCCGTGCTCCTGTACTCCTCCCCGGGCCCAGACTCGTGCCCCTGTACTCCTCCCCGGGCCCAGACTCGTGCCCCTGTACTCCTCCCCGGGCCCAGACTCGTGCCCCTGTACTCCTCCCCGGGCCCAGACTCGTGGAACTTCACAGTCATAATCACAGTGAAGGAAACCACTGCCCAATGCCTTAATATTGGATGACGAAGGAGCCTGGAAACAGGTATCATCCCACACTTATTAAAAACCTCGGACAAAGGAGCCCCACTCCATAAAAAGGTGGCAGTAAAGCAACTAAAAAAAATGTAGACCCATAGCACTGACGTCTTGCATTATCAAAATATTTGAAAGGGTCTTAATAGGCAAGGCTGCCAGTCACATGGAACCACAACAATTTTACTACCAAGGCAGCAAGGGTTTAGACCTGGTCGTCCCCTGTGGGTCAAAATTGCTTGGATGCATGGAGAGATGAACAAAATGCAGATGCAGTATACGCTGATTCTGCAAAAGCATTTAGCAGATGCAACAGTGGTGTTATAGTGCACAAAATGCGTGTAAAGGGAATAATTGGAATATTTAAGTTCGAAGCTAACGGAATATTTAAGTTCGAAGCTAACGGAATATTTAAGTTCGAAGCTAACGGAATATTTAAGTTCGAAGCTAACGGAATATTTAAGTTCGAAGCTAACGGAATATTTAAGTTCGAAGCTAACGGAACCAAAAGAGTAATAATAATAGTTATATCGGAGTCTGTCTCAGTAAAAATCTGTGTTACTGAAGGAGAGGGTTAGGAGTATGCTAGACACAGTACCAAAGTCTCTGATCCTCGCATATTTCATCCTAAGCACAGCCTGCCCTGCAGTGCTGTATGACCCTTGTGGGTTCAGCGCATACTTTTGATTATAGCAATAATAATAATAATAATAATAATAATAATAATAATAATAATAATAATAATAATAATAATAATAATAGTAATAATAACAATAATAATAATAATAATAATAATAATAATAATGTTACTCAAAGTACAGTATTTCCCCTACTTTCTTATTCTTATAACTGACATAAACAGGGAAATAAATCATAGCAGCGTTTCATCCTTTGTAGACGATACTGGAATCTGTCTTGAGTGGCATCAGTCGAGGACACAGCGACCTTCAAGCTGATATAAACCGTCTTCCAACGCACCACTAACATCATATACGTCTTCCAACGCACCACTAACATCATATGTTCAGTGAGGACAAATTTCAGTTACTCTGCTGTGGAAAAATAGAATAATTAATGACTGAAGGGTAGGAAAAGACTCAAATCATCCAGTGGAACTTGGGAGTGACAATGTCAGAAGATCTCACATTCAAGAATAACATTATTGCAACAGCAAGGAAAATGGTAAGCTGGATAACTAGAACCTTTAAAACAAGAGATGCCAAGGCAATGATGATGCTCTTTAAAACATTGTTCTCTATTGGCTGGAATAGTGCTATATTACTCTGGCTCCAGTCAAGCCATGAAAAACTGCAGAATTGAAAAATGTCCAGAGAATCTTCACTGCTCATATAAATTCAAGCAATCATCAAAACTAATGGGAACCCTTGAAGTCCCTTGAAGTGATAAAGAAGACTCATAATCTAGTGGTACTGATCCCTAACCTTTGCACTAAGATCACTCTACATGATAATGAAAGGCTTGGCAAAATACCTCCAGTGAAAAACAAGGGCACGATGAGTACATGTGTTTTTACAGTATTTAAAAAATAATTGTAGTTGAATTCCTTTGAAAACAAATGATCTTTCGGCTTTTTTATGCGGTATTTTCCTACAATGGAGCACAACCACTCAGGTCCCCAAGTGTTTTAGATTTATAGATTTTGTATCAGTACTGTGAGATTAAGAGGCAGTGTCACATATCCAGGGCGTAAATCACTACCATATTAATAATACATTTTAATCTGAGGTAATACAACTGGTAATATCATCTCCAGCTTTGATTGTTTTATCATTAAGGAACAACTACAAATTATCACTAATTAAATGAATGAATGGATTAGTTTAACTCATCAAAGTCTCGGCGAGAAAATAAAATATTCGGCAGTAATAAGGAATTATTTACTGTATATATCTTCCACATAACATACCTGTGACTATTGTTCAGGGTTCTTATACCATCACGACCAACACTAAGTTCTGGCTTCATTACTGACTGTCTGGCATCCCAGGTTTTTACTGTTTTATATAGTACTGATCGCCTAGATGGTCTAGCTGAACACTAACAACATAGTCAAGACTAAACCTAAAATATATAAAAAGCTGCTGTTTTGAAATAAATAATGTCATGTGTCTGCGTGAGGGAGAGACTAAAAGCGAAGAAAAGTTGTAACCTCTGTTACCAATTATCATATCTAGCGGAAAAACGCAGTCAGTTGAAGCGCCTTCCAGTATGATTGTATCCCATAAACACTTCACTACACTAAGAATGAAAGCTTGTATTTGGGGTGGCCTCTGGAAGATCCAGTCCATAACCTTCTTATTCTTTAAAGTCAACAGTCTATTATGGAATATGGATGAGTTACGGGGGAATATCTGAGACGTTCGACTCTAACATTGTTGACTGTGTTATTATGGAAGACCCATGAAGGCTTCTTCTCTCCTGTAGATAAACTTCTGTCGACATTTTTGAAGTATTGGCAGAGGCAAAATATTCTACTGGCAGCTGTACGAATAAACAAAATACGAAGAGGTATTGGCATCACCTGTCAAATCTGCAGTCTCCTTAGAGCCTAGAAAAGGGTTTGAATGTTAATTGTTTTAAGAAATTGGTCATTGTATCGATTCCTCACTCAAACACAGATACTGAATGACAATACAAAGGCTGAACTTACAACAATAACAAACAAAAAAATCAAATATAGGCACTAGGAGGATCTGCTAATAATTTACATGCTTCAGGACTGAAGGGAAAAAAATAGAGAGACATACGGGATAGAGAAAGAAGCAAGTGCAACCAAACTCTGCCTCCATGTGAAGCCTCACTAGAGAACATTTTTGCTCAAAGTTTATCTATTTTATTATTTTAATAACAGACATGTCCGAATTCATGGAAAACAAACCTTAATAGATTCAGAGTAGCAGGTGAAGCTTCAGCGGCACCTTAACCAAACAACATTACTATTACAAGAATGTTTATACAGTTTCTCTCAGACTTTACCACACACTCTCCTCTCAGACTTTACCACACACTCTCCTCTCAGACTTCACCACACACTCTGCTCTCAGACTTTGCCACACACTCTCCTCTCAGACTTCACCACACACTCTACTCTCAGACTTTACCACACACTCTACTCTCAGACTTTATCACACACTCTCTGCTCTCAGACTTCACCACACACTCTGCTCTCAGACTTTACCACACACTCTCCTCTCAGACTTTACCACACACTCTACTCTCAGACTTTACCACACACTCTACTCTCAGACTTCACCACACACTCTACTCTCAGACTTCACCACACACTCTGCTCTCAGACTTTACCACACACTCTGCTCTCAGACTTTACCACACACTTTGCTTTCAGACTTTACCACACACTCTGCTCTCAGACTTCACCACACACTCTGCTCTCAGACTTTACCACACTCTGCTCTCAGACTTTACAACACACTCTGCTCTCAGACTTTACCACATTCTCTGCTCTAAGACTTTACCACACACTCTGCTCTCAGACTTCACCACACACTCTACTCTCAGACTTCACCACACACTCTGCTCTCAGACTTTACCACACACTCTGCTCTCAGACTTCACCACACTCTACTCGCTCTCCAACTCTATTAAAAATTCCTGTAGATCTGAAATCAGTTCCCATGGAAACATTTTTCCTGGATACTTAGGAAAGTTTACACTATTTTGAGCACTGGTTTACACTACTCCTGGGTACTAGTTTACACTACTCCTGGGTACTGTTTTACACTACTCCTGTGTACTAGTTTACACTACTCCTTGGTAAAGGTTTACACTACTTTTGGGCACTGGTTTACACTACTCTTGGGTAATGGTTTACACTCCACTTTGACACTGGTTTACGCAAATCTTGGGTACTGGTTTATACTACTCCTGGGCACTGGTTTACACTAATCTTGGGCACTGGTTTATACTACACTTTGGTACTGGTTTATACTACACTTTGGTACTGGTTTACACAAATCTTGGGCAGTGGTTTACACTAATCTTGGGCACTGGTTTACAATAATCTTGTGTATTGGTTTATATTACTCTTGGGAACTGGTTTACACTAATTTTGGGCACTGGTTTATACTACTCTTGGGCACTGGTTTACACTACTCCTGGGTACTGGTTTACAATACACTTTGGTACTGGTTTACACAAATCTTGGGCAATGGTTTATACTAATCTTGGGCACTAGTTTACACTAATCTTGGGCACTGGATTATACTACTCTTGGGCACTGGTTTACACTACTCTTGGGTACTGGTTTATACTACTCCTGGGAACTGGTTTATACTACTGTGTACTGGTTTACACTACACTTTGGTACTGTTTTACACTAATCTTGGGAACTGGTTTATAGTACCCTTGGGCACTGGTTTACACTACTCTTGGGTACTGGTTTATACTACTCCTGGGTACTGGTTTATACTACTGTGTTCTGGTTTACACTACACTTTGGTACTGTTTTACACTAATCTTGGAAACTGGTTTATAGTACCCTTGGGCACTGGTTTACACTACTTCTGGGTACTGGTTTACACTACTTCTGGGTACTTGTTTACACTACACTTTGGCACTGGTTTACACTAATCTTTTTCACTAGTTTACGCTACCCCTGGCCACTAGTTTGCATTATTTCTGAGCACTAGTTTACACTTCTGTTGAGCCTTAGTTTACACTGCTCATGGACATTAGTACACACTACTCCTAGGCGCTGGTTTACATTTCTACTAGGAACGAGGTTATGCTGTACCTGGGCACTGGTTTACATTACTACTTGAATTAATTTACACTACTCCTGGAACTGGTTTACACTACTGGAATTGGTTTACACTACTTCTAAGAGCTGGTTTACAATACTTCTGAGAACTGGTTTACACTACTCCTGAGAACTGGTTTACACTACGTCTGAGAACTGGTTTACACTACTTCTAAGAGCTGGTTTACAATACTTCTGAGAACTGGTTTACACTACTCCTGAGAACTGGTTTACACTACGTCTGAGAACTGGTTTACACTACTTCTGAGAACTGTTTTACAGTACTTCTGAGGACTGGTTTACACTACGTCTGAGAACTGGTTTTCACTATTCCTGGGAACTGGTTTACACTACTCCTGGGAGCTGGTTTTCACTACTCCTGAGAACTGGTTTACACTATTCCTGGGAACTAGTTTACACTACTCCTTGGAACTGGTTTTCACTACTCCTGAGAACTGGTGTACACTACTCCTTTGAACTGGTTTACACTACTTCTGAGAACTGGTTTATACTACTCCTGGGCACTGGTTTTCACTATTCCTGGGAACTGGTTTACACTACTCCTTGGAACTGGTTTTCACTACTCCTGAGAACTGGTTTACTCTACTCCTTGGAACTGGTTTTCACTACTCCTGAGAACTGGTTTACACTACTCCTTTGAACTGGTTTACACTACTTCTGAGAACTGGTTTACACTAATCCTGGAACTGGTTTTCAGTACTTCTGGGAACTGGTTTTCACTACTTCTGAGAACTAATTTACACTACTGAGAACTGGTTTTAACTACTCCTGAGAACTGATTTTAACTACTCCTGAGAACTGGTTTACAGTACTCCTGGGAACTGGTTTACAGTACTCCTGGAACTGGTTTACAGTACTCCTGGAACTGGTTTACAGTACTCCTGGAACTGGTTTACAGTACTCCTGGAACTGGTTTACAGTACTTCTGGAAGTGGTTTACCGCACTCATGGAACTGTACACACACACAACCCGCACATATAAAAGTGTGTATTGTTCCAGTCACGGTATTGTGCCTTTTTTGTTACTCATGGAACTGGTTTACAGTACTCCTGGGAACTGGGTTTCACTACTCCTTAGAATTGGTTTACTCGACTCTTAGAATTCGAGTAGTGAATCAATAACTGCCAAGGTTATTCGAGGTCACCTTGAAAGACATAAGTTGGTTAATGGATATCAGGTGTTTCACAAAGGGTCATTCCTGCCTTACGAACGTAATAACTTTCTTCACTAAGGTATTCGAGGAAGTAGATCATGGTAATGAGTATGATATTGTGGACTTTAGTAAGGCTTCTGATAGAGTAGAGGCACACGGAATAGGGAAAAAATCATGGGTGGAAGCATGGTTGACAGACAGGCAAGGGATAGTTTGTATTAATCGGGAGTAAGTATATTGGAGACGCATCGCAAGAGGTGTTCCATAGGGATCAGTGTTGGGCCCTTTGTCGTTCACAATCTACTTATATGACATAAATGAGGGAATAAATAGCGTCATAAGCAAGTTTGTCGACGACGCCATTATAGGTCGTCAGTGAAATTCTGACGAGGAAGATCTGAATAGACTGATGCAGTGGTCGGAGAAGTGCCAGATGCACTTTAATATAGACTAATGCAACGTTCTCAGCCTTGGAAAGAAAAATAACAATGGCATTTATAAACTAAATAATGTAGCTCTTAACTGAATGCGAAAAATATTTAAAAGTTCTGGTTATCAGTAACATAAAACCAAGACAACAGAGCGTAAGTGTTTGTAATATAGCGAATAAAATTCGTGGCTTTATATCAAGAAGTATAAATAACAGGAGTCCTCAGGTTATACTTCAGTTCTACATTTAGTTGGTTAGACTTCATTTAGATTATGCTGCACAGTTCTGGTCACCGTATTATAGATTGGACATAAATGTCCTATAAAATCTACAGAGAAGGAAGACAAAGTTGATCCTATGTATCAGAAATGTTTCCTATGAGGATAGACTGAGGGCCTTGAATCTGAACTCTCTAGAAACGCGTAGAATTAGGGGGGATATGATTGAGGTGTAATAATGGAAAACAGGAATAAATAAAGGCGGATGTAAATAATGTGCTAAAAATATCTTATCTACATAGGACTTAGCAATATTTTCCAGTTAAAAAAAAATGAATTTTGAAAGGATATATAAAAACACTGGTTTGGTAATAGAGTTGTGAATGAGGGGAACAAACTCCCGAGTACCGTCATTGAGTAGCTATAAAAACTAAGTAAGACAAATACATGAGTGGGTGTGGGTGGGTGTGAGTTGGACTTGCCTAGCTTGGAGCAGTAGGCCTGCAGCAGTGCTCCATCCTTCTTTGGAATGTGTAACATAGACATGCCTAACATGGGCCAGTAGGCCCATGTCTATGGGTCTATGAAAGACGAGGTGAACCATGAAACTGATGAGAGAAAAAAAGTGTGTTGTACTGAGGAATCTGTGGAGACAAAGAGGGGAATGTATGAGAGTATAGGGGTGCCAACGCTCTTATATGGGTGTGAGGGATGAGTGGTGAATGTTACAACAAGGAGAAGGCTGGAGGCAGTGTCGTGTCTGAGGGCGATGTGTGGTGTGAATATCATGCAGAGAATTCGTAGCTTGGAGATTAAAGGGATTGTGCAGGGTTACTTAAAGTATTATCCAGAGGGCTGAAGAGGGGTTGTTGAGGGGGTTCGAACATTTAGAGAAGATGAAACGAAACAGGATGAGTTGGAGGGAGTATGAATATAGTGGAGGGAAGGCGGGGTAGGAGTCGTCTTAGAAAAGGTTGGAGGGAGGGGGTAAAGGAGGTTTTGTTTGTAAGTGTGTTTGAAAGGAGTAAGTGGAGGCAAGGAGTGTGAGCAAGGTAACATTTACAAAGGGATTCAGGGAAACAGTTTAGCTGTTGAGCCCTGGAGGTGAGAAGTATAGTGCTTACACTCTACAGAAGGGATGGGGATATTTGCAGTTTTGAAATGATGAAAATAAGACTCATGTGCAACATTTGGGTATCTTTATTGTAGACGTTTCGCCCTCCAGTGGCTTTATCAATACAGATTCTAGGACAAAACTTGAAGACAGTAGAACTATATACAAAAGATGAGGTAATCAGTCCCTCGGCCTTGGAGTTGGTGTGAACAGCACCGTAGTTGCTGTACGATAAAGCACCTAAATTACTGGGAACAGTTGAAGTCCCTTGATTTGTATTCCCTGTACCACAGACGAGAGAGATACATGATAATATACACTTGGAAGGTCCTGCACACGAAAATCACTCCCTATGAAAGCAAAAGACTCGGCAGGAGATGCAACATTCCCCCGATGAAAAGCAGGGGCGCCACGAGTACATTGAGAGACAACACCTTAAGTGTCAGGGGCCCAAGACTGTTCAACTGCCTCCCAGCATACATAAGGGGGATTACCAATAGACCCCTGACTGTCTTCAAGAAGGCACTGGACAGTCACCTAAAGACAGTATCTGACCAACCGGGCTGTGGTTCGTACGTCAGTTAGCGTGCGGCCAGCAGTAACAGCCTGGTTGATCAGACCCTGATCCACCATGAGGCCTAGTCTCAGACCGAACAAAGGGGGCGTTGACCCCCGAAACTCTCTCCAGGTATATTCCAGGTAAACTCCAGGTAAACTCCAGGTAAGGTTAACATAAATGAAATAAAAATATATCTTAAAATTTAAGATATAATTTTTTTTTCATTTATGTTAATGTAAAAATTAATAATTTTGTACCAAAAGAACCTTAGAAAATTTACCTAACCTTATAACAAGCGCAATTTAATTTAGCCTAACCCAACTAATTATATTTTAGATAATACTAAGTTTACAATAATTTAATAATAAATAAACACAATGAAATACATTTTTTTTCGTTAGGTTCAAAATGATTTTTGCGAAATTATTGCATACACAAATTTTCGCTTGCCGTATTCGGCAAGAAGAGCATTGCTATTTAAGCCAAAATCGCAAGTTTTACCTATTCGGCACAAAAAGGCGAAAAAAAATTTAGTAAGGAAGTAAAGTGTTGGGGAGAAATGTTAGAAGTGATAAGGAAGAAGGGGCTGGGTGTGAGCACTTGCTGGAGCACAGCGCCGGGGTGTGAGCACTTGCTGGAGCACAGCGCCGGGGTGTGAGCACTTGCTGGAGCACAGCGCCGGGGTGTGAGCACTTGCTGGAGCACAGCGCCGGGGTGTGAGCACTTGCTGGAGCACAGCGCCGGGGTGTGAGCACTTGTTGGAGCACAGCGCCGTGACTCACACCATCACAACAATGATGGTATAGCGTGGAGAAACATGACCACTTTTATGAATCTCAACAAAGAATCATTCATATTGCAATACATTACAAGTCACACGTAACACACGCCTGCAACACACACCTGCAACACTCACCTGCAACACACACATGCAACACTCACCTGCAACACACACCTGCAACACTCACCTGCAACACACACCTGTAACACTCACCTGCAACACACACCTGCAACACTCACCTGCAACACACACCTGCAACACTCACCTGCAACACTCACCTGCAACACACACCTGCAACACTCACCTGCAACACACACCTGCAACACTCACCTGCAACACACACCTGTAACCCTCACCTGCAACACACACCTGCACAACCCCTGCAACACACACCTGCAACACTCACCTGCAACACTCACCTGCAACACACCTGCAACACTCACCTGCAACACATCATTCCTGCAACACACACACTGCAACACTCACCTGCAACACACACTGAACTGCACCAAGACACAGCTGAGACAATAACTGCTCACCAGCTGAGACTCTTCACCAGCAACGCTCACTGCTGCTCACTATCACCAGCTGAGACTGCTTCACCAGCTGAGACTGCTTCACCAGCTGAGACTGTTTCACCAGCTGAGACTGCTTCACCAGCTGAGACTGCTTCACCAGCTGAGACTGCTTCACCAGCTGAGACTGCTTCACCAGCTGAGACTGTTTCACCAGCTGAGACTGCTTCACCAGCTGAGACTGCTTCACCAGCTGAGACTGCTTCACCAGCTGAGACTGTTTCACCAGCTGAGACTGCTTCACCAGCTGAGACTGCTTCACCAGCTGAGACTGCTTCACCAGCTGAGACTGCTTTCGCAGCTGAGATTGCTTCACCAGCTGAGACTGCTTCACCAGCTGAGACTGCTTCAGCTGAGACTGCTTCACCAGCTGAGACTGCTTCACCAGCTGAGACTGCTTTCCCAGCTGAGATTGCTTCACCAGCTGAGACTGCTTCACCAGCTGAGACTGCTTCACCAGCTGAGACTGCTTCACCAGCTGAGACTGCTTCACCAGCTGAGACTGCTTCACCAGCTGAGACTGCTTCACCAGCTGAGAATGCTTTCGAAGCTGAGATTGCTTCACCAGCTGAGACTGCTTCACCAGCTGAGACTGCTTCAGCTGAGACTGCTTCACCAGCTGAGACTGCTTCACCAGCTGAGACTGCTTTCCCAGCTGAGATTGCTTCACCAGCTGAGACTGCTTCACCAGCTGAGACTGCTTAACCAGCTGAGACTGCTTCATCAGCTGAGACTGCTTCACCAGCTGAGACTGCTTCACCAGCTGAGACTGCTTCACCAGCTGAGACTGCTTCACCAGCTGAGACTGCTTCAGCTGAGACTGCTTCACCAGCTGAGACTGCTTCACCAGCTGACACTGCTTTCCAAGCTGAGATTGCTTCACCAGCTGAGACTGCTTCACCAGCTGAGACTGCTTCAGCTGAGACTGCTTCACCAGCTGAGACTGCTTCACCAGCTGACACTGCTTTCCCAGCTGAGATTGCTTCACCAGCTGAGACTGCTTCCCCAGCTGAGACTGCTTCACCAGCTGAGATTGCTTCACCAGCTGAGACTGCTTCACCAGCTGAGACTGCTTCACCAGCTGAGACTGCTTCACCAGCTGAGACTGCTTTCACAAGCTGAGACTGCTTCACCAGCTGAGAATGCTTCACCAGCTGAGACTGCTTCACCAGCTGAGACTG
This sequence comes from Cherax destructor, assembly GCA_009830355.1. Lineage (NCBI taxonomy): Eukaryota > Metazoa > Arthropoda > Malacostraca > Decapoda > Parastacidae > Cherax > Cherax destructor. The sequence goes on along the minus strand of WNWK01009374.1, from coordinate 34,030 downwards.
CTTCACCAGCTGAGACTGCTTCACCAGCTGAGACTGCTTCACCAGCTGAGACTGCTTCACCAGCTGAGATGCTTCCAGCTGGTGCTCACCAGCTGAGACTGTTTCACCAGTTGAGACTGCTTCACCAGCTGAGACTGCTTCACCAGCTGAGACTGCTTCACCAGCTGAGACTGCTTTCCCAGCTGAGATTGCTTCACCAGCTGAGACTGCTTCACCAGCTGAGACTGCTTCACCAGCTGAGACTGCTTCACCAGCTGAGACTGCTTCACCAGCTGAGACTGCTTCACCAGCTGAGACTGCTTCACCAGCTGAGACTGCTTCACCAGCTGAGACTGCTTCACCAGCTGAGACTGCTTCACAAGCTGAGACTGCTTCACCAGCTGAGACTGCTTCACCAGCTGAGACTGCTTCACAAGCTGAGACTGCTTCACCAGCTGAGACTGCTTCACCAGCTGAGACTGCTTCACCAGCTGAGACTGCTTCACCAGCTGAGACTGCTTCACAAGCTGAGACCGCTTCACCAGCTGAGACTGCTTCACCAGCTGAGTCTGACGACCTGTAAGAGGAGGATTAAATAACTAAAACTTATAAAATTAGTGGAAAGAAGAACGAAGGAAGATATAATAACAACATACAAATACTCACAGTATTTCATGTAAAAAAATGGATTAAATATTTGAATGTCAAGAATGTTAAACAAGAGAGCAGAAAAATAAGTTAAGAAGAGAAAATTGATCCATAAAGATGTTAGGAAGTAATTCTTCAGACTATTGAAGGTTTAAAAGTGTTAAGATCTAGAAGAGGAAGTCTTGTAAACGAGGCAGGAAACTTGTGTAAGCTCTGTTCACAAGGTGGCTCAACCCCTGCATGAAGAAACACGCCAGTACACACACACACGCCAGTACACACACGCCAGTACACACACACGCCAGTACACACACACGTCACTGTCATAAACAAAGACACATTCATTGCTGCCTCAACTGTCATCATTTAATTTTTATATATAATTTTTGCTGTCCGCCGTTGTCAGTTCCATTGTGCGTTTCACAATTAGAGAGAGAGAGAGAGAGAGAGAGAGAGAGAGAGAGAGAGAGAGAGAGAGAGAGAGAGAGGTGTGTGTCGGGAACAAATGGGCTACAGTGAAGATTGAGGTGAGAAAGAGAGATGGAAGATGGGCAAGGGGACTTAGAGAGATGAAGAGAAGGGAAGTAGAGCAAAACGAGAGAAATATGAAAGACATGTATAGAGGGATCGAGTGAGAGTAAATAATATATGTAAATGAGAGTATGAGAGAGAGAGAGAGAGAGAGAGAGAGAGAGAGAGAGAGAGAGAGAGAGAGAGAGAGAGAGAGAGAGAGAGAGAGAGAGAGAGAGAGAGAGAGAGAGGAGAGAGAGAGAGAGAGAGAGAGAGAGAGAGAGAGAGAAGAGAGAGAGAAAATGTAGTCTCTGTTCACAAGAAGCAGAGCAGAAATCAGCAACTACAGATCAGTGTCAGTCCTGTCAATCACTGGCAAGAACCTTGAGACAATAATGTCATGGCAGGAGACACAGTGTTTCCACTACCACTCACTTCTTTGTGACAGTCAGTCCTCTTCAGAAAAGGTCACTCTGCTGTTGATGTGTTGTTAAAGGTCTCCACTAAGCGGCACAAGACACTGTATGAATGCAGTGTCAGTGTAGAAGCAGCCCTGGACACTATGAATGCAGTGTCAGTGTAGCAGTAGCCCTGGACACTATGAATGCAGTGTCAGTGTAGCAGCAGCCCTGGACACTATGAATGCAGTGTCAGTGTAGCAGCAGCCCTGGACACTATGAATGCAGTGTCAGTGTAGCAGTAGCCCTGGACACTATGAATGCAGTGTCAGTGTAGCAGCAGCCCTGGCCACTATGAATGCAGTGTCAGTGTAGCAGCAGCCCTGGACACTATGAATGCAGTGTCAGTGTAGCAGCAGCCCTGGCCACTATGAATGCAGTGTCAGTGTAGCAGCAGCCCTGGCCACTATGAATGCAGTGTCAGTGTAGCAGCAGCCCTGGACACTATGTATGCAGTGTCAGTGTAGCAGCAGCCCTGGACACTATGAATGCAGTGTCAGTGTAGCAGCAGCCCTGGACACTATGAATGCAGTGTCAGTGTAGCAGCAGCCCTGGACACTATGAATGCAGTGTCAGTGTAGCAGCATCCCTGGACACTATGAATGCAGTGTCAGTGTAGCAGCATCCCTGGACACTATGAATGCAGTGTCAGTGTAGCAGCAGCCCTGGACGTTGCTGATACTTGATACTGAGTATGATGTGACAGATTCTGCAATTGTTGAATGAGGTCAACATTGTTTTATTACGTGGGTTTGAGACATTTTGCTAAGCATTGATGTTAATAGTGTTAGCAACCATCTGGACACGTTATGTGTCACTGGTCACACCGTGTTAGCAAACATCTGGACACGTTATGTGTCACTGGTCACACCGTGTTAGCAACCATCTGGACACGTTGTGTGTCACTGGTCACACCGTGTTAGCAAACATCTGGACACGTTGTGTGTCACTGGTCACACCGTGTTAGCAAACATCTGGACACGTTGTGTGTCACTGGTCACACCGTGTTAGCAAACATCTGGACACGTTGTGTCACTGGCCACACCGTGTTAGCAACCATCTGGACACGTTATGTGTCACTGGTCACACCGTGTTAGAAACCATCTGGACACGTTATGTGTCACTGGTCACACCGGGGTAATAATACGTCTTGCTGGAAATCCCGGCTTATGAGTGTAAAACAAACTGTACATGTAAGGGATTGTCGCCAACCTATCTGACAGTTGTTTAATCAGTGTTAAACAAACTGTACATGTAAGGGATTGTCGCCAACCTATCTGACAGTTGTTTAATCAGTGTTAAACAAACTGTACATGTAAGGGATTGTCGCCAACCTATCTGACAGTTGTTTAATCAGTGTTAAACAAACTGTACATGTAAGGGATTGTCGCCAACCTATCTGACAGTTGTTTAATCAGTGTTAAACAAACTGTACATGTAAGGGATTGTCCCCAACCTATCTGACAGTTGTTTAATCAGTGTTAAAAACTGTACATGTAAGGGATTGTCGCCAACCTATCTGACAGTTGTTTAATCAGTGTTAAACAAACTGTACATGTAAGGGATTGTCGCCAACCTATCTGACAGTTGTTTAATCAGTGTTAAACAAACTGTACATGTAAGGATTGTCGCCAACCTATCTGACAGTTGTTTAATCAGTGTTAAACAAACTGTACATGTAAGGATTGTCGCCAACCTATCTGACAGTTGTTTAATCAGTGTTAAACAAACTGTACATGTAAGGGATTGTCGCCAACCTATCTGACAGTTGTTTAATCAGTTCCTCTAAGTAAAATTCTAAGTTAAATTTGCTATTAACCTGGTGAAGAAGGTTCTCATTAAGAGGAGCATAAGTTCCTTTGCCTTACACACACAACCCGCACATAGAAAAGAGGAGCTTACGACGACGTTTCGGTCCGACTTGGAGTGCTCCTCCCTTGCAGTGCTCCTCTTTCCTAGAATATGACTGACTCCACTACAACTACTACTACCACCACTACTACTACTACTACCACTACTACTACTACTACCACTACTGCTACCACTATTACTCCTCCACCACTTTCTTGTTCCTGCCCCTGTCTGCTGGCCTCTGTATATACTCCTTCTCTTCTTTTTGTTAGTGTGTCTTTGTAAATGGTCCAAGTCGGACCGAAACGTCGTGGTAAGCTCCTGTCTTCTATGTGCGGGTTATTTGTGTATTGTTCGTCTCGGTATTGTGCCTTTTTTTTGTTATTCCTTTGCCTTCTAACAACGTGTTTTTTTCGCAATAATCCAACTAGTCCACAATTACTACCGTATTTACTTTGCTTTCGTAAGGTGAAGTCCAGGATCTTTCCTTAATTCATGGTATCATTTAACAAATCATTGAGGACAATTCGGCTACAACCGTCTTAGCAGAGCCTCAGACTGTTTTTTCAGATTGCAAAAAGAATTAAGAAGGTCAACATAATTAGTGCCCACAGTAGTAGGAGCTAAACTTAACCCATACCCTAGCATACCTAGCATACCCTAGCATACCCTCAAACTAGACACGTTAATGGTGAAATCCAGGTTAGCATGTTGGGACCAACCACTTTCTTCATTGAGTTCCTTTAATTTTTTTACCATGTAAACATTTAGTTTTCCGTTTGAGAGTTGTCAATACTCTCTATATATGTAATATAATAATGATCTCGCCACCCAAAGAAAAGGCCACTTTTCTTTGGTCTTTATTCAATAAATAACATTTTCCTCTCGGGTTGTAGCAGATCAATACTCTTGGTAAGGGAAAAACTGTGTAGTTTGTCGAACGGAGTCAAAAAAGATTAACCAACCTTTTCTGTAGTTGCAATTTTAGTAATACATACTTGTTCAGTGAGAACAGAAGAGCCAACCCTAAGCACACCACAGTTCATGAGTTTGGAACTCCTTAAGGTTATGTAGAATGGCCTCAATTATAAAAGAATCAAGTTTGAACAATCCAAATCTGTTATTATATTGTGAATGTTTTATAATAGCAGATTCTAAAACATTTCTTTCCAGATAAGAAGAACAAAGGACTATAAGGTATGCTTAGGGTTGGTTTTCTTGCTCTTCCTTTGTGTTTGATCAGTGTCTGCTGAAGAGTTGGGTGAATTTTGGCCCCATGTGTTGATAGAACTAGTGTCATCTCCTGGTTTAAGTGAGTTAGCCCTTGGATCTCTTCCTTTAACATAACAGTAGGAAATTTATACTGAAATGTATTGACCTCTGAAGGCATTCTTGTGAGAAATAAGGAATCCTTTCCCCTCAATGATTCTGATTGAACTTCCTATTCATTTCTGCAACAGTGCAGGCTTCTGAAGATGAGTTCATTGTAACCTGAAATGCTGAGAGCTATCATTCAACTCCCATAAGATCATTTTGCATCTCTTATCTCTTGTAAGCTAAACTGTGAGTTACCTCTAAAATGCAAGACCGTTTTCTGTGGATTAAGCAGAGAGGAAATTTATTTTGGGCATAACTCTGCATAACGAAAAAAATATATATCATTGATTGAATGTTATATTAATATAATTAAATTTACCAAAGATATATATCAGGGCTTAGCAGAAAAATTAAGTGAGGTTAGGTGAGTTTTCAAAGTTAGTTTTAGTCCACAAATAATAATCTTCATATCAATGAATAAAAATGATCTAACTTTCTGTAAAGGAATTTTTTAGAAAAGTTAAATTTTTAAGTTCAACCTATTGGACAAGTTCAGCTTATTAAGTTTAACATTGTTTGTTCAAAGTTCTGTGTGTGTTTGTTTGTTTGTGTGTGTGTGTGTGTGTGTGTACTCACCTAGTGGTTGCAGGGGTCGAGTCATAGCTCCTGGCCCCGCCTCTTCACTGGCCGCTACCGGGTCACTCTCCCTGCTCCATGAGCTTTATCATACCTCTTCTTAAAGCTATGTATGGAACCTGCCTCCACTACATCGCTTCCCAAACTATTCCACTTCCCTACCACTCTGTGACTGAAAAAGTACTTCCTAACAACTCTGTGATTCATCTGAGTCTTCAACTTCCAACTGTGTCCCCTTGTTGTTGCTGTGTCCCATCTCTGGAACATTCTGTCTTTGTCCACCTTGTCAATTCCTCTCAGTATCTTATATATCGTTATCATGTCCCCCCTATCTCTCCTGTCCTCCAGTGTCGTCAGGTCGATTTCCCTTAACCTCTCCTCGTAGGACATACCCCTTAGCTCTGGGACTAGTCTTGTTGCAAACCTTTGCACTTTCTCTAGCTTCTTTACGTGCTTGGCTAAGTGTGGGTTCCAAACTGGTGCTGCATACTCCAGTATGGGCCTAACGTACACAGTGTACAGAGTCCTGAACGATTCTTTATTAAGATATCGGAATGCTGTTCTTAGGTTTGCTAGGCGCCCATATGCTGCAGCAGTTATTTGGTTGATGTGCGCCTCAGGAGATGTGCCTGGTGTTATACTCACCCCAAGATCTTTTTCCTTGATTGAGGTTTGTAGTCTCTGGCCCCCTAGACTGTACTCCGTCTGCGGTCTTCTTTGTCCTTCCCCAATCTTCATGACTTTGCACTTGGTGGGGTGAACTCCAGGAGCCAATTGCTGGACCAGGCTTGCAGCCTGTCCAGATCCCTTTGTAGTTCTGCCTGATCCTCGTCCGATTGAATTCTTCTCATCAACTTCACATCATCTGCAAACAGGGACACTTCGGAGTCTATTCCTTCCGTCATGTAGTTCACAAATACCAGAAACAGCACCGGTCCTAGGACTGACCCCTGTGGAACCCCACTCGTCACGGGCGCCCACTCTGACACCTCGCCACGTACCATGACTCGCTGCTGTCTTCCTGACAGGTATTCCCTGATCCATTGTAGTGCCTTCCCTGTTACCCCTGCCTGGTCCTCCAGCTTCTGCACTAATCTCTTGTGTGGAACTGTGACAAACGCCTTCTTACAGTCCAAGAATATGCAATCTACCCACCCCTCTCTCTCTTGTCTTACTTCTGTCACCCTGTCGTAGAACTCCAGTAGGTTTGTGACACAGGATTTCCCGTCCCTGAAACCGTGTTTGCCGTCGTTGATAAGATCATTCCTTTCTAGGTGCTCCACCACTCTTCTCCTGATTATCTTCTCCATGACCTTGCATACTATACATGTCAGTGACACTGGTCTGTAGTTTAGTGCTACGTTCCTGTCTCCTTTTTTTAAAAATTGGAACTACATTTGCTGTCTTCCATACCTCAGGTAGTTGCCCTGTTTCGATAGATGTGTTGAAGATTGTTGTTAAGGGTACACACAGCTCCTCTGCTCCCTCTCTCAGGACCCATGGTGATATGTTATCCGGACCCATCGCCTTTCAGGTATCTAGCTCGTTTAGTAGCCTCTTCACTTCCTCCTCAGTTGTGTGTATTGTGTCCAGTACCTGATGGTGTACCCTACCTCTCCTCCTTTCTGGAGGCCCTTCTATCTCCTCTGTGAACACCTCTTTGAATCTCATGTTTAGCTCCTCACACACTTCACTGTCATTTCTTGTGACCTCCCCTCCTTCTTTCCTCAGCCTGATCACCTGGTCCTTGACTGTTGTTCTCCTCCTGATGTGGCTGTACAACAGCTTTGGGTCAGTTTTGGCTTTCGCTGCTATGTCATTTTCGTACTGTCTTTGGGCCTACCTTCTTACCTGTGCATAATCATTTCTGGCTCTACGACTGCTCTCCTTATTCTCCTGGGTCCTTTGCCTTCTGTACCTCTTCCATTCCCTGGCACACTTGGTGTACTCACCTAATTGTACTCACCTAATTGTACTCACCTAATTGTGGTTGCAGGGGTCGAGACTCAGCTCCTGGCCCCGCCTCTTCGCTGTCTGCTACTGGGTCTCTGCTCTCCCTGCTCCATGATCTTTATCATACCTTGTCTTAAAACTATGTATGGTTCCTGCCTCCACTATATCTTTCTCTAGACTATTCCACTTCCTGACTACTCTGTGGCTGAAGAAGTGCTTCCTGACATCCCTTTGACTCATCTGAGTCTTCAGCTTCCAGTTGTGTCTACTTGTTTCTGTGTTCCCTCTCTGAAACATCCTGTCACTATCTACCTTGTCAATTCCCCTCAGAATTTTGTATGTCGTTATCATGTCTCCTCTGACATACCTCTGATCCATTGCAGTGCCTTTCCTGTTACGTGTGCCTGATCCTATAGCTTTTGCACTAACCTCTTGTGAGGAATTGTGTCGAACGCCTTCTTGCAGTCTAAGAAAATGCAGTCTATCTACCTCTCTCTCTCGTGTCTTACTTCTGTTACCTTGTCATAAAACTCCAGTAGGTTTGTGACACAGGATTTTCCTTCCCTGAAACCGTGCTGTTTGTCGTTTATAAGATTGTGTCTTTCTAGGTGCTCCACCACTCTCCTCCTGATGAGCTTCTCCATGACTTTGCATACTATACACGTCAGTGACACAAGTCTGTAGTTTAATGCCTCGTGTCTGTCTCCTTTCTTAAAAATTGGGACTAGATTTGCCATCTTCCACACCTCAGGTAGTTGCCCAGTTTCAATGGATGTGTTGAAGATTTTTGTTAGTGGCACACTTAACATCTCTGCTCCCTCTCTAAGGACCCACGGAGAAATGTTGTCAGGTCCCACCGCTTTTGAGGTATCGAGTTCATATAACAGCTTCTTCACCTCCTCCTCTGTTGTGTGTATTTCATCCAGCACTTGTTGATATACCTCCCTATTCTTAATTCCTGGAGTCCTTCCTGTCTCCTCTGTAAATACTTCTTTAAATCTCATGTCTTTAAATCTCATGTGTTTGTATATGTGTGTGTACTCACCTAGGAGTGGTTGCAGGAATCGAGTCACAGCTCCTGGTCAGGCCTCTTCATTGGTGCTACTAGGTACCTCTCCAGGATCCATGAGCTTTATCATACTTCTTCTTAAAGCTATGTATGGATCCTACCTCCACTACGTCATTTTCTAGGCTATTCCACTTCCTGACAACTCTATTCCTGAAGAAATACTTCCTAACTTCCCTTTGACTCATATGAGTCTTCAACTTCCAATTGTGACCACTTGTTTCTGTGTCCCATCTCTGGAACATCCTGTCTCTGTCCACCTTGTCAATTCCTCACAGTATTTTATATGTCGTTATCATGTCTCCCCTGACCCTCCTTCCTCCAGTGTCGTCAGGCCGATTTCCCTTAACCTTTCTTCGCTGAACAATCCCCTTAGCTCTGGGACTAGTCTTGCTGCAAACCTTTGCACTTTCTCTAATTTCTTTATGTGCTTGACCAGGTGTGGATTGCAAACTGGTGCTGCATACACCAATATGGGCCTGACGTATATGGTGTACAGAGTCTAGAACGATTCCTTACTTAGGTATCGGAACGCTATTCTTAGGGTTGCCAAACGCCCATATGCTGCAGCAGTTATCTGGTTGATGCATGCCTCAGGAGATGTGCTCGGTATTATACTCACCCCAAGATCTTTTTCCTTGAGTAAGGTTTGCAGTCTTTGGCCACCTAGACTATGCTCTGTCTGCGGTTTTCTTTGCCATTCCCCGATCTTCATGACTTTGTATTTGGCGGGGTTAAATTCAAGGAGCCAGTTGCTGGACCAGGTTTGTAGCCTGTCCAGATCTCTTTGTAGTCCTGCCTGATCCTTGACTGATTTAATTCTCCTCATTAACTTCACATCATCTGCAAACAGGGACACTTCTAGTCTATCCCTTCCGTTATGTCATCCACATATACCAAAAACAGCACAGGTCCTTGGACTGACCCTTGTGGAACCCCCCTCGTCACAGGTGCCCACTCTGACACCTCGATCACATTATACTGCTTATGTGCTAATTTTTCCATTGTGCCGGTGATGTAGACAGCCCTGCTGTCTGCATAGACAGCCATGCTGTCTGCCTGCCGAGCTTATGCTGTCTGCCAGCTGAGTTCATATTTTGTGCCATGCTAGTTTCCATAGTTTTCCCCAGAGGGCAAGCCTGGTAGGCGTACCCACGTCAACCAGACCCGCCTTGGCCCTCTCTCACTTGGTGTCCAGACATCTCTCAGACAACAAGGCCTACTCCTCTCTCCCTCGCAAGGCGCATGGCCCTGCCGGGCCATGGCCACTAACACACAGCCTGTGTACTCACCCTTTATTACAAATAAAGTAGGAGCCTCCGAATACCTTATCATTTCATTCCCACGCTACCAAGAACGACACAATAACCATTCTAAACAATGATGATAGCGGTGGTCGCAGCTGTGTTTGCCCGAGAGGGAAAGAAGAGGAATGAAGTTTGTCTTCACTTCATCATCCTACACAAGAAGCATCCGTCTCTCAAAGAGTTATCCTGATGTCGTGTCTGCAAATCTCAGCATCCAGACACAGGTACAAGCAGGATTCAGGCCGAAATTGGTTGAATTCTCCGAGAAATGACGTCACTGACTTCACACCACAGCGTCCCATGCTGTTTCTCAGTCACATGCTCAGCCTTGCCAGCATGTTCTGCTGTTGTTGTTCAGCTCAGCACTGCTATTTTAGCAAGTCAGAGTTGAGTTTGTGGTGATTTCAGCGTCCAGTGGGACCGTGTTTCCCTCGTGTGGTGTATGGGTGAGGGAGGTAGGCGCACAGCCGTCTCTGACCATACACGGTCGCCCTAGTGTACGCCACACACTCCACTCACTGCTCTCACTCCCTCTGTGCAGTGGTTCCTGTGAATTTCCTTGTGAATTCTTGCCAGAACTGTGTATCCGAGTGTCGAGGCCACTCGAAGCCACGTGTGACCAAGCCACGTGGGATGATCACTGTCATGATATCTTGTATATATTTCATCTCTTTGAGAATATGAACTTGCTAGTATCTTCGTTATTAGCTAAATCGAAGCTACTGGATCTTGGTATTATTATCCTATTCATCCTTCATCATAACTCGGTATTATTTTACCAGAACGGTATATATTTAATATATCTGGGTATGAGTGTTATATGTAAAGCATGTAATTGCCAGTACGCAGTTCGCGCATGTTGTTTGGTCGTGACGTCACAAGTTGGCGCCAAATGGTTAATTATATCACCTGATCTGACGTGACTTGTTGTGCACTAGGATTTGTCTAGGCAGTGTCTCACTTGACTTAGCAGAGAGAGCACCTATTCTCTGACTATGGATATTGTAGCCATTCTCACGCTATTAAGCTAGAGGCTTGTATCTAGCCTGGACGTGGGAATAAGCAGCCACTTGATCATTGGATTTTGATTGTCTTTACTGTGTTAGCCAGAACTGTTCTACTGAGTGATACCCCAGTGAATTATCTTTGAAAAGACGGCCTTACAAAAACCGTATTTGTGTTTATCGTTCATTGTAGTATTTTCTTATTGTACTTCACTAATACTGAAAGTTCAGTGTTTAAGAATAATGTGTTAACTTCCTTAGAAACTTAAAGGAACCTTAAACAGTGCTTCAATAATTTATATATATATTTTTATTTTTTATTATTAACACATCAGCCGATTCCCACCAAGGCAGGGTGGCCCGAAAAAGAAAAACTTTCATCATCATTCATTCCATCACTGTCTTGCCAGAGGGGTGCTTTACACTACAGTTATAAAACTGCAACATTAACACCCCTCCTTCAGAGTGCAGACACTGTACTTCCCATCTCCAGTGGAAAAGAATCTTTCCTCCGTAAGCCATGCGTGTCGTATGAGGCGACTAAAATGCCGGGAGCAATGGGCTAGTAACCCCTTCTCTTGTACACATTTACTAAAAAAACGAATAAGAAAAGCTTTATATATATATATATATATATATATATATATATATATATATATATATTTATAGCATACTTATCAAACAAAAGCTAATTCTAGTTTAATTAAATTAAATCGATTTTTGTTTGAAGTTTCTATTTCCTATTTGATACAAAACAACGAAGGAATATTGATCTATATTACGAGTTAAAAAGCACTCTATACTTTGCCCACTCGTAATAATCACCAAGGCACGTGATCAGCAAGCCACATGGGGTGTTACCAAAGCCAGACTTCCCAAGCCATGCTGTGGTCTGCTGCCGCATCAATCCATGACGTCACGATGCTGCCTGACTCCAGGACGTCACCCACGATGCTGCCTGACGTCACTCGCGATGTCACCCCATGACATACGTCACGACGTCACTCCACTGATGTCACTCGCGATGTCATCGCATGACATCCATCACGACGTCACTCCATGACGTTACCTCGCGACGTCTGCTGACGTCACTCGCAATCTCAGTCCATGACATCCATCACGACGTCACTCCAGGACGTCACCGAGTGTTATAGTTTTCACAGTGAGCATTTTATTTTCATTATTTTTGAAAAGTTTGAGAGAAGATATAAGTCGAGTGTTCATTAATTCCTCTCAGTCAGTGTTCTCACATGTTCGAGTATTGCTTAGTGACGATTTTTATACAGAAAAGCGTCATTTGCTAGTAAGCTATGTTGTACCACATGTGCAGTATGTGTGCAGTTTCTTGTGTGTCCTATGTAGCACCTGTGTGTTACTTTGTCACCCAGTGTGTGACCCCATGCCCCGCGCGCCTGACAGCTGACATTTGTCAAATCCAGGCATCAGTTACGAGCGTCCGAGCGCCTTGTACAGAAAGCTCTTATTGTTCGCAGCTCGTAGATGCCTTTGCTGAATCGTACCCGCGACGATTCTCCCATCAAGACCGTTCCACTTCACCACTTCACCTCCTAGACCGTCAGTCCAGTTATATGTAGACCCATCTGGGGATGCTTAGACATCCTTCTGCTGTAACTCAACTGTCGAGAGATGACACTCGTCGAGCCGCAGTTAAGCCTGTCGGCAGGCGACTGTCAGCCTCGTGTCACAGCTTCAGTGAGCAGCCTGCACAAAGATGATGTCACTTTGACTGCTAGCCCACTCACTGCAGTATGTTAAGTAAAAGGACACAAATGCAACTAATGTGACATTTTATTGTGGCAACGTTTCGCTCTCCAGGAGCTTTTTCAAGCCGGCTTGAAAAAGCTCCTGGAGAGCGAAACGTTGCCACAATAAAATGTCACATTAGTTGCATTTGTGTCCTTTTACTTAACATATTGTCGGTAATTCTACCAATATTATTACACTGCAGTATGGTGTATGCTGTTACGACCTCCAGATGTTTCGCCGAGTCATCCCTGTCACGACTCACTCCACACTCGCCAGCAGCGACAGTATCAGTCAAGGAATTGCGACTACTGACGACGCCTCACTCAAGGGCACCAGCAGGTTGTGCCCCAGGTTGAGTTAACTCTGCAGCGACTACTACGATGTCTGCTTCACCTCCCAGAGGAGACCGTACCGTGTTATGTCACAGCTCAGCTACAGCTTGTCTCCCGTGTTGCAGTATGTGTCCAGACGCAGGAAGGCGCGCAGTGCTGCATCGACGCTCACTGCCTTAGACAACGAAGCACACCTTTTTTTTCTTCCCTCTCTGGAGGAAGTTTTTTTTCTATGTCCATATGTTTATGTATATATGTTTTTCTTTCGTGCTCTGTGACCTGTTCTTGCGAGAGAGAGACCGAGTTTTTTTACTGCCAGTCATGGTCAGGGATGACCATGGGCGCGTGGCCGAGCGATGTAGACAGCCCTGCTGTCTGCATTGACAGCCATGCTGTCTGCCTGCCGAGCTTATGCTGTCTGCCAGCTGAGTTCATATTTTGTGCCATGCTAGTTTCCATAGTTTCCGCCAGAGGGCAAGCCTGGTAGGCGTACCCACGTCAACCAGACCCGCCTATGCCCTCTCTCACTTGGCGCCCAGACATCACTCAGACAACAAGGCCTACTCCTCTCTCCTTCGCAAGGCGCATGGCCCTGCCGGGCCATGACCACTAACACACAACCTGTGTACTCACCCTTTATTACAAATAAAGTAGAAGCCTCCGAAGACCTTATCATTTCATTCCCACGCTACCAAGAATGACACAATAACCATTCTAAACAGTATTTTATACCATTTATTTCCATAGCTTTATTACATCTGCACTTTCTGCAGTGTCTTACCATACTTTGTTAGGTGTGGTTCCATGATGGTGCAACATACTCCAGGATAAGTTTGACATATGTTGTAAAAAGGACTTTGTTGTGATTCCAAGATTTGTCAGACGAACATTGGCCGCAAAGGTTATTTGACTCTTTGGAGCCTCTGTTGTTTCTTACAGAATTCGACATCCATAAAGCATTGACATCATAAAGTATTGATCCCCCTCCAGCCTGTTTCTGGTTCTGTAAAAGTCTGTCAGAGAAGAGACATTTCAATAGCGTTTTGGGATTGCAACTGGATGAACGTAAACTAACCACATAAAATTTGAGATGTTTAATAACAAAGTTGTCAAGGTGGCAATAATTAAAATTAATATATTTGGTATAATTAAGGAGATAAGGTCCTACACAGCTCTTGGAGTGTAACTTAGAGTATAACATTTATATCATAGTTATCTTGTACATAATAGTTATCTAGTAAATATTAAAAAGAAACAATACCGTGACTTTTTTTTTATTTTTTTTATTTAAAACGCAAAAATACATAACACATGATAATATAGAGTACACAAAGAACAAGAAAACATGGGCACATATATCTCACCCCATATTACGAAAACACCCAGTGACGTCAAAATCAGGTACTACAACGCCACATGTTTTTAAACATATTCAAGATAAACACTCCACCATATTCATTTCTACACAACCAGCCCCCAATTCAAAATACAAACTCAAGCAAATTGACTTGCTATGCCATGATCCATGATAAAAGTTACAGTAATGACAACAAAAGCGTACCAGGATGCCCAACATCCAATATGTTATACAAAATATGAATGACAACAAGAAATGCCTACACAAAATAAACAGGCACAAATATATATACATATATATATATATAAAAAAGGTCATAGAAGTCCTGCTCAAGAACATAATGGTCGTACAAATATAATAATTAGAAAAACATACAAGTCAAAACACATATATTATACAACTTCACTATAAAAACCACTGTATATGAGAAACACCAACACCTAGCCCCATATGTCACATCACAGGCACAAACCCAGACGTTTAGGCTGTACTCTTTATATCTCCAAAAACATCCGCCCAGAACGTGCCACATCCGTCTACTGTTCAGAACTATAAAAATACAGTACAGGTTCACCAATCCAGGTCCCTCACAGATCTCCACCTGCTAAGTCGAAAGCACCCCCGTCGTTTCTCCCCTGACATAACCCCCATCCCCTTTATTTCCTGAAGTCTGAAGTCGCAATCCATACCTGTGCACATCATCCTTAGTCAAGCCATATCCCCCCCCCCCAATGTCTGCATCTGTCCTTACTTCAACTTGCATCTCCTTAGAAAACCCAATCTCTATGTCCACCCAAGACCCAAGGCCCCCCATTCGCACAGATACATCACTACTTGCACACACCTAACCCCACACATCCCTGCCACCCCTCGTAAAACCCAACCTTTCCTCCGACCAGTCCCCTGTCATTGGCCGCCCGTCCCTCTCCTCAACCCGCCGAAAAAGCCCCTTCCCAACGTCTCCCATACAGCTCCTGGTTCCTACAGCTGTCCTATAAAAACGAGCTGCCAACACCTTGATTCGAACCGCACCCTGCATCTCCCTCATACCCCAGGAAACATGTATAAAATCCAAGACTAGATACACCAAACCCCTTCGAATGTCATCCTGACAGCCTCCAAAATCCAAACTCAAGGCCCTTAATAGCGAAGCGTTCCCCCTCCAACGCCCCTAACTACTCTTCCAAACTATACCCGCACTTCATCCAACCCTTCACAGAAAAATACGGAATGATACGCCATATCCAAAGACTCGCAATGGGGACATAACCCATCCCCTACTAAACCCATACAGAAAAGCTGTGCCAGCGATGCTAAAATGCCATGCAGGAAACGGTATCCAGTTTCCCTCACCCTCAAGGGCACTTTCACCTTTTGTAACCAGTACCACACCCGCTTCCAGTCATACAGCGAAACTCCGCTTTTCCATATACATACTACCTCCTTGTTGTCCCCCACCCTATCGAGCTTAATCTTAAACTTCCCGGGGTCCCTCACAACCAACAAAACCCTTAAGATCTCCTCACATACTAAAACATCCCTACCTCCCCACCACCTCTGCACCACCCGCATAACCTGATCTACCCATGCCCTGCGATACCCCCCAACCAGAAATTCCTGCTTCACATAAACTCCCAATAATCTATGATGCAAGGGTATTAACCCCAACCCCCCGTAGCCCCACCCTTGCCATTACTATTCCCTGATTCAACCAGTGCCTACCATAACCCCAAATAAACCTCAAGACTCTCTTCTGCAACCTTGCAATATCCTCATCAAGAAAAGGGTACACCGCACCCTCGAACCACAACCTACTATATATGAGCATATTAACAAGTATTACCCTTTGCAAAAGGGTCACCTCCCCAGGTTTCCATCCCCCCAATCGTGCAAGAGCCGCATTCACACCCACCCCTGAATCTTCGTGCCAGTTGAACATCCCTACTAAAATACACCCCACATATCTTTAAACTGTCTGCTCATTGCCCCCACACTTTCTTCCCAACGCCCCCTACCCACGTGCCCACCTCCATCAACTTTGACTTTGCTCTATTTACTCGCATCCCCGTAGCTCTCCCGAAAACCTCTACAATTCTATCCACATTCGCCAAACCCTCCTCACTGCCCACCAGAATTGTAGTATCATCGACGTAACCCACAATTCTGGGGCCCATCCTAGAATCCCCCACCTTTTCCCACACCCCCTCCCTACCAACCTATAAAAGGGGTCCTGAAGACACGAAAAAAGAAGCTGCAACAAGGGACATCCCTGTCGCAGCCCCCTCCCCATACCTACAACCTCCCCCAACTTCTCATTAACCTGTACCCTGAACTGAAACATATGCCGGGTCACCATTTGGAGAAGACCCGGTACATGATGTACCGGCGAACCTACAACAACCCTGAACTGCGCCCCCTCATAAAGCACCCTCGCCCAACCCACCACCTCATTCCCAAAGCCCTGCCTCTTTAAAATGTCCCACAACATTCCCCTTTCCACCCTATCATACACTGTTTCCCAATCCAAGCTAAGGACACCCCCTCCCATCCGCCCTTCCACAAAATCCCTAATTCGTAGGTGCCCTTTCCACATACTTCGTCCCGGTACCCCAAATTGCCCCCCATCCAACAATCCTTCCAAGACCCCCTTCATGCGATTACCCAAAATTTTGGCAAAAATCTTGTAGTCCGCACAAAGAAGAGTAATCGCCCTATAACCTTTCAGAGTATCACTATTCTGACCCTTGGGAATCAAAACCACAATCCCCATCCTTTGTTCGACTCCCATCTTACCCTCCACCTTCATGGCACTCTCAGCAACACCTCCCTCATCACCTCCCAATGCCTAACGTAAAAATCCCCAGGAATCCCATTGATGCCGGATGCCTTCCCTAAATGTAACTCCCGCACCGCTCTCTCTACCTCCTTCTCCGTAATATCACCTTTCAACCCCTCCCTCGCATCCCCACTTATACCCTCCATGATGCCCTCCAAAACCATACCCCACACCTCCACATCACGTTCCACTCCCCCCCTTTTCTGACGAAACCAGTGCTCAGCATACCCAAACAATCCTTCAGTTGTGTTCACCACCTGTCCCTCCCGATACCCACCCATCGCCTCCTCCACCCTCAACGACATAACTTTCATTTTCTTTCGTCTACCCTGAAACTTGCGCAATACCAAAGCTGATGGCTTGTCCCCCCCACAAAACGTCTTCTACACCACCTCTAATCCTTATAGCTTGAAACCTCTCGTTCTGTATGTCCCTCAACTGCCCACGTAAATTTTCAATTTCCCCCTGCCTCTGCAAGCCTATTCCCCCACAGCAATCCTTCAGCTGCGCCTCCAGGTATTTCTGTTTCCCAAACCGGTACCATGCATCCTCCCTGCCCACCCTCTGATAAAAGTCCCTAATAGCCACCTTCGCTCTCCCAGTCCACCAACCGACCACATCAACAATACCCTTCCCCTCCCAGCACAGCCTCTCCCACCAATCCGCAAAAACCTCCCGGTGCCCCTCCCCACTCATTAACCTTGTATTTAATTTCCAATAACCTGGATGTTGCCACAGCCTAATCCCACCCAAGCTCTGCTAACACACCCCTGTGATCTGAGAGCCCTGCGTCAAGACAACTAACCCGTCCAACCTGCACCACCCTCGATGCATATATTCTATCTAACCTTGCCGCATATCCCTGTTGAAAAAAACGTAAAATCCACATCCCAACCCCCACCCCGAACTATGTCCTCAACCCCAACCGCCCCCAAAACCTCCCTCTACTGCTACCATTGGCAATCCCCGCAGAGCATACACCAATTCATCTCTAACAAAATCTTCCTTACATCGACGATTATGCACCGCCGGCATATGCACACCAGCCAAACCAATCTGGACATCCCCCCATACCCCTTCCACCCTCACGATTCTCCCCCCCTCTTCCCAAGCCTTTAAACGAAAAGGACTGGTCTGACTTATCCCTATGGCAACCCCACCCTTGAGACTTCCCGAACTACCCTTATACATCTCATATTCATTCAGCCGTAAGTCACATCCACACCTAAAATTGTGCTCCTGGAAGATGCACACATCAACTCTCATGCGTCTCAAAGTCATCTCAAGCCAACGTCTCTTTACCTCCCTACGGAGGCCATTTACATTTATGTTTAAACACCTGAATATACCAACGGGGGTTTACCTTTCGACTTTACTACCCTAGGTGTACCCACAGCAGCCGGTACCTCCTTTCCACCACCTCCCTTCATACCCTTCCTTCCAAACTTCCCCATTACCCCCTTTTCAGCCTGGTCCACCTCCACTGAAATCTTTTTACCAATCCTCTGGCCCGGGGTGAGCACGTCATTCTCAGCCATACAACTTGACCTTTTCCTCGATTCTCCTACCACTTCCCTTTCCCCATCCTTCTCCTCCCTGTGCACCTCCACCATCACTTTCCTGCTATCTGCAGAATCCCCTTCGACCACACATTCATTCTCAGCACTCGACGGCACCACCTCAAGATCCTTTTACTCTCCTGGTTCACCGACACAGGGCCGTCCAACATCCGGCACAAATCCTCCATCAAAGGGGTATCCAGGCCTTCCGCCATTCTCAGCTGCTCTTGATTCTCCACATCCTGACCCAGGTCAGGCAATGATTCCAGCGACGTAGATGGCAAAGTGGAGACCACAACCTCCGACTCCTCAACCACATCACTCCATCTCCTACCAAGCTTCACATCCTTGGCATGAGGCAGCCCATCCTCAGCACCTTCTTCTCCCCGCCGACGGCCGACACCCTGACGATGCTGTTGATCTTCCAGACGACGCTCACATGTCACCGCTACATGTCCTGCCACACCACATAGATGGCAGGTTTGCACTTGGCCAGGATATGTTACATAAACTGCATCCTAAAGATGTCCATCTGCACATATGATGGTATCTGCTTCCTGAGGGACATCTTAATGGAGAAGGTTCCTTCTGGCATTCCAGCATACATGCCATGAGCCCAGCAGCCCACCGTAATCGCATGAATTACTCCATACTGTTTGAATACCTCCCTCACATCCCTCTCCTCAGCCTCAAATGGAGCATTTCGGATCTTCATTCACGTGTAATGAGCTGAAACATCATGAAGATACACCTCTAGGCTCGAGTTGATGACGATCCTTGCCTCCTGATATTTGTCAACAACGGCTTCGTAGGCACTGCCGGTGTTAAATTTTACCCAGAACCTTCCTGCACCATTCAAAGAAATACCATAAATGTCCTCATGTGGTATCTGGTATGTGTCTCTGATAATCAAGGGCAACAGGACGTCTGCATTGGTCGGGTAAATCGCTCCCTTGAGAAGTTCTATACACACAGTATTAACCCTGCGTCTATACTGATCCACCATATTCGTGTATAGTTATCTTGTACATATATAATGTGCTAAGAGCACATGACTTAAGTACATGAATATATATATATATATATATATATATATATATATATATATATATATATATATATATATATATGTGTGTGTGTGTGTGTGTGTGTGTGTGTGTGTGTGTGTGTGTGTGTGTGTGTGTGTGTGTGTGTGTGTGTGTGTGTACTCACCTAGTTGTACTCACCTAGTTGTGGTTGCAGGGGTAGAGTCATAGCTCCTGGCCCCGCCTCTTCACTGGCCGCTACTGGGTCACGCTTCCTGCTCCATGAGCTTTATCATACCTCTCCTTAAAGCTATGTATGGAACCTGCCTCCACTACATCGCTTCCCAAGCTATTCCACTTCCCGACCACTCTATGACTAAAGAAATACTTCCTAATATCCCTGTGATTCATTTGATTCTTCAACTTCCAACTGTGTCCCCTTGTTGCTGTGTCCCATCTCTGGAACATTCTGTCTCTGTCCACCTTGTCTATTCCTCGTTATCATGTCCCCTCTATCTCTCCTGTCCTCCAGTGTCGTCAGGTCGATTTCCCTCAACCTCTCCTCCGGGACTAGTCTTGTTGCAAACCTTTGCACTTTCTCTAGCTTCTTTACGTGCTTGGCTAGATGTGGGTTCCAAACTGGTGCTGCATACTCCAGTATGGGCCTAACGTACACAGTGTACAGGGTCCTGAACGATTCTTTATTAAGATATCGGAATGCTGTTCTTAGGTTTGCTAGGCGCCCATATGCTGCAGCAGTTATTTGGTTGATGTGCGCCTCAGGAGATGTGCCTGGTGTTATACTCACCCTAAGATCTTTTTCCTTGATTGAGGTTTGTAGTCTGCGGTCTTCTTTGTCCTTCCCCAATCTACATGACTTTGCACTTGGTGGGGTTGAACTCCAGGAGCCAATTGCTGGACCAGGCTTGTAGCCTGTCCAGATCCCTTTGTAGTTTTGCCTGGTCCTCGTCCGATTGAATTCTTCTCATCAACTTCACATCATCTGCAAACAGGGACACTTCGAGTCTATTCCTTCCGTCATGTCGTTCAAAATCCAGAAACAGCACCGGTCGTAGAATGCCCCTGTGGAACCCCACTGTCACTGGCGCCCACTCTGACACCTCGCCACATACCATGACTCGCTGCTTTCTTCCTAACAGGTATTCCCTGATCCATTGTAGTGCCTTCCTGTTATCCCTGCCTGGTCCTCCAGCTCTGCACTAATCTCTTGTGTGGAACTGTGTCAAACGCCTTCTTACAGTCCAGAATATGCAATCTACCCACCCCTCTCTCTCTTGTCTTACTACTGTCACCCTGTCGTAGAACTCCAGTAGGTTTGTGACACAGGATTTCCCGTCCCTGAAACCGTGTTGGCTGTCGTTGATAAGCTCATTCCTTTCTAGGTGCTCCACCACTCTTCTCCTGATAATCTTCTCCATGACCTTGCATACTATACATGTCAGTTACACTGGTCTGTAGTTTAGTGCTACGTTCCTGTCTCCTTTTAAAGATTGGAACTACATTTGCTGTCTTCCATACCTCAGGTAGTTGCCCTGTTTCGATAGACGTGTTGAAGATTGTTGTTAGGGGTACACATAGCTCCTCTGCTCCCTCTCTCAGGACCCATGGAGAAATGTTATCCGGCCCCATCGCCTTTGAGGTATCCAGCTCGCTTAGTAGCCTCTTCACTTCCTCCTCAGTTGTGTGTATTGTGTCCAGCACTTGATGGTGTACATTACCTCTCCTCCTTTCTGGAGGCCCTTCTATCTCCTCTGTGAACACCTCTTTGAATCTCATGTTGAGCTCCTCACACACTTCGCAATCATTTCTTGTGACCTTCCCTCCTTCCTTCCTCAGCCTGATCACTTGGTCCTTGACTGTTGTTCTCCTCCTGATGTGACTGTATAACAGCTTCGGGTCAGATTTGGCTTTCGCTGCTATGTCATTCTCATACTGTCGTTGGGCCTCCCTTCTTACCTGTGCATATTCTTTTCTGGCTCTACGACTGCTCTCCTTATTTTCCTGGGTTCTTTGCCTTATATACTTCTTCCATTTCCTAGCACACTTGGTTTTGGCCTCCCTGCACCTTTGGGTGAACCACGGCTCATCCTGGCTTTTTCGTTGTTTCTGTTTCCCTTGGGTACAAACCTCTCCTCAGCTTCCTTGCATATTGTTGTCACATGTTCCATCATCTCGTTTACTGATTTCCTTCAGTTCTCTGTCCCACTGAACCCCGTTTAGGAAGTTCTTCATGCCCGTAGTCCCCTTTTTGTAGTTTGGCTTCATTCTTCTGGCCCTATCTGCCTTCCCCTCCACTGTAACTCTACTGTGTAATCAAAGCTTGGAACCATATGATCACTGTCCCCGAGTGGACTTTCGTGTTTGATGTCCTCAATATCCGCGCTACTTAAGGTGAATACTAGGTCCAATCTCGCTGGTTCATCCTCTCCTCTCTCCCTGGTAGTATCCTTACGTGTTGGTACATGAAGTTTTCCAGTACCACTCATCATCTTAGCCCCCGTATCTTGGCCCCATGTGGCTCCAAGCTTTCCCAGTCTATTTCCTTGTGGTTGAAGTCACCCATGATCAGTAGCTTTGCCCTGCTCGCATGAGCCCTTCTGGCCACTTCAGCCAGTGTGTCAACCATCGCTCTATTTTTCTCATCATACTCTTGCCTTGTCTTCCTGCTCTTCTGGGGTGGGTTATACATTACTGCAATTACCACCTTGGGACCTCCAGACTGTAGCATTCCTATTATGTAATCTCCTGCTTCTCCTCTGTCTCCTCTCTCCAGCTCATCAAAATCCCATTGGTTTTTGATCAGCAGTGTGTGTGTGTACTCACCTAATTGTACTCACCTAATTGTGGTTGCAGGGGTCGATACTCAGCTCCTGGCCCCGCCTCTTCGCTGTCCGCTACTGGGTCTCTGTTCTCCCTGCTCCATGAGCTTTATCATACCTTGTCTTAAAACTATGTATGGTTCCCTCCTCCACTATATCGTTCGCTAGACTATTCCACTTCCTAACTACTCTATGGCTGAAGAAGTGCTTCCTAACATCCCTTTGACTCATCTGAGTCTTCAGCTTCCAGTTGTGTCCCCTTGTTTCTGTGTTCCCTCTCTGGAACATCCTGTCACTATCTACTTTGTCGATTCCCTGCAGTATTTTGTATGTCGTTATCATGTCTCCTCTAACCCTTCTGTCCTCCAGTGTTGTTAGTCCTATTTCCCTTAACCTTTCTTCATATGGCATTCCCCTGAGCTGTGGAACTAGCCTTGTCGGAAACCTTTGCCCTTTCTCTAATTTCTTGACGTGCTTGACCAGGTGTGGGTTCCAGACTGGTGCTGCATACTCTAGTATGGGCCTGACGTACACGGTGTACAGTGTCTTGAACGATTCCTTGTTAAGGTAACGGAACGCTAATCTTAGGTTTGCCAGTCGCCCATTTGCTGCCGTGGTTATCTGGTTGATATGTGTTTCCGGAGACGTGCTTGGCGTTATACTCACCCCAAGGTCTTTCTCCTTTGATGAGGTTTGTAGCCTTTGTCCACCTAGCCTGTACTCTGTCAGCGGTCTTCTTTGCCCTTCTCCGATCCTCATGACTTTGCATTTGGTGGGGTTAAATTCGAGAAGCCAGTTGCTAGACCAGATGTCAAGCTTGTCCAGGTCTCTTTGAAGTCCTGCTTGGTCTTCATCCGATGTGATTCTCCTCAATAATTTCACATCATCTGCGAACAGAGACACTTCTGAGTCTATCCCGTCCGTCATGTCATTCACATATACCAAGAATAGCACTGGTCCTAGGACTGACCCCTGCGGTACACCGCTCGTCACCGGCGCCCACTGTGATACCTCATCACGCACCACGACCCGTTGTTGCCTCCTGTGAGGTATTCCTGATCCATTCCAGTGCCCTTCCTGTTATACACGCTTGGTCTTCCAACTTCTTTACTAATCTCATATGAGGAACTGTGTCGAAGGCCTTCCTGCAGTCCAGGAAAATGCAGTCAACCCACCCTTATCTCTCTTGCCTTACCTCTGTTACTTTATCATAGAACTCCAGGAGGTTTGTTACACAGGATTTGCCTTCCCTGAATCCGTGCTGTCTGTCGTTGATTATCCTGTTCTGCTCCAGATGTTCCACCATTCTTTTCCTGATGATTTTCTCTAAGACTTTGCACACTATACATGTAAGTGACACTGGTCTATAGTTTAGTGCCTCTTTTCTGTCTCCTTTTTTAAAGATGGGGACTACGTTGGCTTTTTTCCATATCTCAGGTAGCTGCCCAGTTTCAAGGGATGTGTTGAATATTATGGTAAGTGGCACACTCAGAACCTCAGCTCTTTCCCGAAGGACCCACGGGGAGATATTGTCTGGACCCATCGCCTTTGAGGTATCAAGGTCACTGAGTAACTGCTTCACCTCCCCCTCAGTTGTGTGTATGCCCTCCAGCACTTGATACATCCCTTGTTGGTGATGCACACCGTCCTGTCTACCCAGCTGCCTTCCTGCCTCCACTGTGAATACTTCCTTAAACCTCGAGTTGAGCTCCTCGCATACCTCTTGTTCATTACTTGTGAGTTCCCCATCATCTCTCCTCAGCCTTATCACCTGTGTGTACTCACCTAATTCACCTAATTGTGGTTGCAGGGGTCGAGACTCAGCTCCTGGCCCCGCCTCTTTGCTGTCCGCTACTGGGTCTCTGCTCTCCCTGCTCCATGAGCTTTATCATACCTTGTCTTAAAACTATGTATGACTCCTGCCTCCACTATATCTTTCTCTAGACTATTCCACTTCCTGACTACTCTGTGGCTGAAGAAATGCTTCCTAACATCCCTTTGACTCATCTGAGTCTTCAGCTTCCATTTGTGTCCCCTTGTTTCTGTGTTCCCTCTCTGGAACATCCTGTCACTGTCTACCTTGTCGATTCCCCGCAGTATTTTGTATGTCGTTATCATGTCTCCTCTGACCCTTCTTTGTGTGTGTGTATGTGTGTGTGTGTGTATATATATGTGCTCAGTAATATTGGTTACATGTTAGCAAGACTTGACTCGACTTAGACTTATACTGTGACTGACAAGAAGACCATGAATCATGTAACATCTCAGTCAACAAGGCAACCAAACAGCTTAAACAATATGACGACTCATTCGCCGAACAGCAATAATGTATGAAGTAGCAGTGAAGAGTACAGCGCCAGGCAAGGAACAAGGGGACAAAAACGACCCTAACTGTGGACCTTTGACACATCCTACACAAAAGCCATAAAATTTGTTTAATACTGAAACTGAGAGGAACATTACCAAATTCCAACTACGGTAGTACGTAGTTGCCAGTACAATTTTGGGTCGAAAGTTTAACTCGGGACTAATGATATACAGTGTCTCCGTGACATACGCAACCTCTAAAAAACGTCAAATATCACTAAGTCTAAATAATACTCTGTGAAGAGAGTTACACAGAGTTACGAGATCTATGTCCAAGCTCATCAACGGAGATATTACCAAAAACAGTCTAAATCACAAGAGATGTTTCTGCGCTCTGTCATCTCTTGTGAGAAGCAGCGATAGAGAGAGCGAGGCAGGACCAGCCTCGACAACATCAGGTATGTCATGTGTCTTAGTAACAGCCTACTCCTGTGACATCGCCAGGTAGGTACCAGGCTGCTCCTGACGACTGTCAAACAAGCGGGCAGGTAGTTAGCAAGTGCTGGCAGCCAATCAAAACTCTCCAACAACGAGCACAATGAGAGATGTAGTTGTAACATCCTACCTACATACATACGCTAATATAATAAGTCAAATAATAATATAAAACATGAAATTTTCATTTAAACTATTAATGAAAAAATCAGAAATATAAAATTCTAAGAAAAATTATACATATCTGGAGAGTTCCGGGGGTCAACGCCCCCGCGGCCCGGTCTGTGACCAGGCCTAATGGTGGATCAGGGCCTGATCAACCAGGCTGTTACTGCTGGCCGCTCGCAGTCCAACGTACGAACAACAGCCTGGCTGGTCAGGTACCGACTTTAGGTGCCTGTCCAGTGCCTGCTTGAAGACAGCCATGGGTCTATTGGTAATCCCCCTTATGTAAGCTGGGAGGCAGGTGAACAGTCTTGGGCCCCTGACACTTATTGTGTTGTCTCTCAACGTGCTAGTGGCACCCCTGCTTTTCATTGGGGGGATGTTGCATCGTCTGCCGAGTCTTTTGCTTTCATAGGGAGTGACTCTCGTGTACAAGTTTGGTACTAATCCCTCTAAGATTTTCCAAGTGTATATAATAATGTATCTCTCCCGCCTGCGTTCTAGGGAGTACAGGTTTAGGAACTTCAAGTGTTCCCAGTAATTGAGGTGGTTTATCGTAGTTATGTGTGCCGTGAAGGTTCACTGCACATTTTCTAGGTCAGCAATTTCACCTGCCTTGAAAGGTGCAGTTAGTGTGCAGCAATATTCCAGCCTAGATAGAACAAGCGACCTGAAGTGTGTCATCATGGGCTTGGCATCCCTGGTTTTGAAGGTTCTCATTATCCATCCTGTCATTTTTCTAGCAGATGCGATTGCTACAGTGTTATGGTCCTTGATGGTGAGATCCTCTGACATGATCACTTCCAGGTCTTTGACATTAGTTTTTCGATGAAATTTTAATTTTCTCACGTTTTAAATATCGGAGTAATTGAAATTTCTCATCATTGAACTTCATATTGTTTTCTGCAGCCCATTTAAAGATTTGGTTGATGTCTGCTTGGAATCTTGCAGTGTCTTCAATGGTGGACACTGTCATGCAGATTCGGGTGTCATCTGCGTATTTTCTCTGAGGTGGCAATATAGATGCACAAGTCACAAACTATATTCACGCAGCAGTCTCTCTCTTGTAATAAGAGTAACTACTTGTCTGGTCTTCCTGACCTTTCCTTAATCTTTATATATTAGGAAACAGAGATACATCTGATACAGTCCTTTCTGTTATATATTTTCTAATAAAGATCTTTGTGGAAATCTGATTGTTACTGCCAGATTCTGACATCACTTTCATGACAATCACTCTTTGCTTCCCTCTTCTGAGAGACTCTTTGATCCACTAGAGTAGAGGTTCTCAGCCAGAGAGCAATTCCCCCCTGGGGGAATTTTAGGGTGTTTCGGTGGGAACTGGGATCACTGCTCAACAAAGTGTGGTGTCCTGTAGATATGTACAATGTCTAAAATTATAGTTTGTTTTTAATTAAATTTATGACATTCAATTAAGTTTATTGAATGTCAGAGAAAATTAAAAATAAAGAAAAATATTTCATTTTTTATCTGACTTATTCTTGTTTTTTATTCACATAATTTGGAGGTCATCAGAGGCTCGATGGGTCATACATTCAGTAAGGTTTCACATGGAGAAGAAAGGACTCAACCTGGAGTATACCTGGAGAGGATTTCGGGGGTCAACGCCTCCGGACTGGTCTGGGACCAGGCCTCGTGGTGGATCAGGGTCTGATCTACCAGGCTGTTGCTGCTGGCCGAAAGAAAACCGACGTACGAACCACAGCCCGGCTGGTCAGGTACTGACTTTAGGTGCCTGTCCAGTGCCTTCTTGAAGACAGCCAGGCGTCTATTGGTAATCCCCTTTGTGTATGCCTCCCAGCATACATAAGGGGGAATACCAATTCTTGGCCAAGAATAAACAATCACAGGTTTCACAGTATTCTTCATAAGAATAAAATGAATTACAACAGCATTATGTTCAACTGTTTCTTTTATCGAAGTTTGCTTCACTAACTTTAGTCTCTTAAGTAATTAGTTATGAATATATAGAAAAAAATACTTTTATTCAAGTTTTAAAATCCATCAACATTTTCCATTGTTATTAAATTTGTAAAACTCCAATATAAAAATAATCCAAGTAAATGAATATACATTAATATAGAAAAAAATAAAAGATTTTTAATATTATTTGTAAATTATTTGGAATTCACCCTTTGAGCCTATCTTGGGGGGGGGGGGTAGGGGGTGACATTATGTATTTGGTGAAAATGGTGACTGGGACAAAATGGTGACTAGGACAAAATGGTGACTGGGACAAAATGGTGACTGGGACAAAATGGTGACTGGGACAAAATGGTGACTGGGACAAAATGGTGACTGGGACCAAAAAGATTGAGAACGACTGCACTAGGGAACGCTGTATGTTATTCCTATCTTCTCCAGCTTTTAAACTACTGACCTGTAGTTTAAGAAAATGTAATCCAGTAATGTAATCCCCCGTCTCTCTCTCACTCTTTCTTTCTCTCCGTGCTTCGCTCTCTCATTGTCTTATTTGTTACTTTATGATCGATAACCTACAGGATGACAAACAAAAATTTTCCAGTTTGGAACCTGTGTTAATTATTGCTCATTAAATCCCCTCTCT
Organism: Cherax destructor; assembly: GCA_009830355.1. Taxonomy (NCBI): domain Eukaryota; kingdom Metazoa; phylum Arthropoda; class Malacostraca; order Decapoda; family Parastacidae; genus Cherax; species Cherax destructor. The sequence continues at coordinate 6,031 of WNWK01009374.1, read as the reverse complement.
ACATGCTCTGTTACCACCTGTGATTATCGTCTCTACTGCTTGAAGTAATTGGTAGAACCGATCATGCTGGTTCATTTCCTTCTCTCTCTCTCTCTCTCTCTCTTGTCGCGTCTTTAATATACTGACACAAAAATGTTTTCTTCTATTTCTTCCATCAACATAATCATCCTTATTTCCCTTCTTCCATGTGGGTCTCAGTTCTTTTAGTCTATTTCTTACTGTCACCTTGTCATAGAACTCACAGGATTTCCAGTCCCTGAATACGTGCTGACTGTCGTTGATAAGCTCATTCCTTTCTATGTGCTCCACCACTCTTCTCCTGATAATCTTCTCCTGATAATGTTCTCCTGATAATCTTCTCCTGATAATCTTCTCCTGATAATGTTCTCCTGATAATCTTCTCCTGATAATCTTCTCCTGATAATCTTCTCCTGATAATCTTCTCCTGATAATCTTCTCCTGATAATCTTCTCCTGATAATCTTCTCCATGATTTTGCATAAAATAGATGTCAGTGACACTGGTCTGCAGTTCAGTGGTGTGTGCCTGTCTTCTTTTTTTTAAAAATTGGGACTACATTTGCTGTCTTCCATACCTCAGGTAGTCGCCCTGCTTCATAGCGCCTCTGCTCCCTCTCTCTTCGTCTTTGAGGTATCTAGTTAGCTTAGCAGCCTCTTCACCTCCTCCTCCTCGGTTGTATGTATTGCGTCCAGCACTTGATGGTGTACCCCACTACTCCGTCTTTAAATCACATGTTGAGCTTCTCACATTCTTCTCGGTCGTTTCTTGTGATATCCCTTCCTTCCTTCCTCAGCCTGATTACCTGTTCCTTGGGTAGGTGTGTTAGTTACCATTTTGTCCTAGGCACATGTCGATTTGACACTAGGCCTGTTGTATGTATGTGTGTGTGTGTGTAAGGAAACACTTCGAAATGTTTCCGCCCCGTCGGGAATAGAACCCGGGCCCTCCGTGCGTGATGCGAGAGCTTTACCACTAGGCCACCGGGGCTGTGTGTGTGTGTGTGTGTGTGTGTGTGTGTGTGTACTCATCTAGTTGTGGTTTCAGGGGTCGATTCATAGCTTCTGTGTGTGTGTGTGTGTGTGTGTGTGTGTTTACTCACCTAGTTGTGGTTGCAGGGGTCGAGTCATAGCCCCTGTGTGTGTGTATGTGTACTCACCTAGTTGTGGTTGCAGGGGTCGAGTCACAGCTCTTGGTCCCGCCTCTTCACTGGTCGCTACTTGGTTACTCTTCCTGCTCCATGAGTATGGATCCTACCTCCACTACATCACTTCCCAGACTATTCCACTTCCCAACCACTCTATGACTGAAGAAATACTTCCTAACATCCCTGTGATTCATCTGAGTCATCAACTTCCAACTGTGACCCATTGTTGCTGTGTCCCATCTCTGAGTACACATTCACACACACACAAACACATACATGTGTATGTGTGTGTGAACTCTGTGTGCGTGTTTGTGTGAACTGTGTGTGTGAATGATGTCCCACGTGTCAAATGTGTCAAGGATATTCCCCGTGTCAAGGGTGTCAAGGATGTCCCTCGTGTTAAGGGTCTCAAGGATGTTCCCCGTGTCAAGGGTGTCAAGAATGTCCCTCGTGTCAAGGTTGTCAAGGATGTCCCTCGTGTCAAGGGTGTCAAGAACGTCCCCCGTGTCAAGGGTGTCCCTGTGTCAATGGTGTCAAGGATGTCCCTCGTGTCAAGGGTGTCAAGGATGTCCCTCGTGTCAAGGGTGTCAAGGATGTCCCTCGTGTCAAGGGTGTCAAGGATGTCCCTCGTGTCAAGGATGTCCCTCGTGTCAAGGGTGTCAAGGATGTCCCTCGTGTCAAGGGTGTCAAGGATGTCCCTCGTGTCAAGGGTGTCAAGGGTGTCAAGGGTGTCAAGGATGTCCCTCGTGTCAAGGGTGTCAAGGGTGTCAAGGGTGTCAAGGGTGTCAAGGGTGTCAAGGATGTCCCTCGTGTCAAGGGTGTCAAGGGTGTCAAGGATGTCCCTCGTGTCAAGGGTGTCAAGGGTGTCAAGGGTGTCAGGGTGTCCCTCGTCAAGGGTGTCCAAGGGTGTCAAGGGTGTCAAGGATGTCCCTCGTGTCAAGGGTGTCAAGGGTGTCAAGGGTGTCAAGGGTGTCAAGGATGTCCCTCGTGTCAAGGGTGTCAAGGGTGTCAAGGGTGTCAAGGATGTCCCTCGTGTCAAGGGTGTCAAGGATGTCCCTCGTGTCAAGGGTGTCAAGGGTATCAAGGGTGTCAAGGGTGTCAAGGATGTCCCTCGTGTCAAGGGTGTCAAGGATGTCCCTCGTGTCAAGGGTGTCAAGGGTGTCAAGGGTGTCAAGGGTGTCAAGGGTGTGAAAGGTGTCAAGGGTGTCAAGGGTGCTCATAAAACAAGTATCGAAGTTGGATTCTCGTTCATAACAAAAACTAAAAAAAAAATAATGTAAAAATATATTTCAAAATTCATGGGACAGTAATTTCTTTCAGTGGACTCCAGTTATTTTAATGACTCAGTAATGTTGTTAGTAACATTGCCACGCCAGTGTTTCTGATGTCTACTTTATTTAATAATGATTGTTTTTAAATTTTTGTTTGCATTATATTTTTGCATGTGCATTATTTTTAATTTTGACACCAAACCTAACTTACTAACCTCATCTCACCTAATTTGTTTCGCCAAATTTTACTAAATATATCATAAGTCAGTTTAAATTAATTTAATATCACTTAAAATCAATGACATAAAAAAAATACGTATTTTTTTATTGATTTTCTCAGATTTAATGAGAATAGTGAGGCCCAGGTTAGAGCATGGTGAGAGATTATTTCTTAGTAAAGTAGATCTTAGACAGAGATGCGTCATGTCACCATGGTTGTTTAATATACTTATAGATGGAGTTGTAAGAGAAGTGAATGCTAGGGTGTTGGCAAGAGGTGTGGGGTTAAAAGATAAAGAATCTAACACAATGTGAGAGTTGTCACAGTTGCTCTTTGCTGATGACATTGTGCTTTTGGGAGATTCTGAAGAAAAGTTGCAAAGGTTGGTGAACGAGTTTCGTTGGGTATGTAAGAGAAGGAAATTAAAAGTAAACATAGGAAAGAGTAAGGTGATGAGGATAACAAAAACAAAAAAATATTGGAGGGAGAGAGTATGGAGGAGGTGAATGTATTCTGATATTTATGAGAGGACTTATCTACAGATGGATCTGTGAAAGACGAGGTGAACCATAGAGTTGATGAGAGGAAAAAGGTGAGTGGTGCACTGAGGAGTCTGTGGAGAATTGTATGAGAGTATAGTGGTACCAACACTGATATGGGTGTGAAGCATAGGCAGGAGGCTGGAGTCAGTGGAGATGTCGTGTCTGAGGGCCATGTGTGGTGTGAATATTATGCAGAAAATCCTTAGCTTGGAGTTACTAAAAGTATTATCCAGAGCGCAGAAGGAGGGGTTGTTGAGGTGGTTCGGACATTTAGAGAGAATGAAACTAAAAAGAATGACTTGGAGGGCATGTAAATCTATAGTGGAAGGAAGGTAGGGTAGGAGTCGTCCTAGGAAGGGTTGGTGGGAGGGAGTTAAGGAGGCTTTGTGTGCATGGGGCTTAGACTTCCAACAACCGTGCATGAGCATGTTAGATAGTCGCAAGTGAAGACAAATTGTTTTTATGACTTGACGTGCTGTTGGAGAGTGAGCAAAGTAACATGAAGGAATTCAGGGAAATCAGTTAGCCAGACTCGAGTCCTGGAGGTGGAAAGTACAGTGCAGTGCTCTGAAGGAGAGGTGGAGATTTATCGAAGTTTTGAATTTCAGTATCAGCATGCCTATGGCAAGACAGTAATGGAAGTGAATGATGATGAAAGTGCTTTTTATTTTTTGGGTCACCGTGCCTTAGTGGGAAACGGCCGATGTGTTAATAAAACACACACAGATAACCAGCACATTGAAGAAAGAAACTTGTGGTGGTTGCTAGGCTCATGATGTTTGTAGGGTTGTATGGTCCAGTGGTTAGAGCATTGTGAATTTTGACTTACTTCCCACGAGATGGGCTAAAACAACAGGTTCGATCCCCGGCTAGCTAGGATATATATATATATATATATATATATATATATATATATATATATATATATATATATATATATATATATATATATATATATATATATATATATATATATATATATAGTAGTAGAGAGTTCTTCTGTATGGCTCGAAGTAGATACTTCCGGTCTGCTCCACTTCCGGTCGGCCCACCCCCTTCCGGTCTGTCCAACCCCCACTTCCGGTCACCCCACTTCCGGTCACCCCACTTCCGGTCACCCCCACTTCCGGTCGGCCCCCACCCCCTTGACCCCCTTGACCCCCTTGACCCCCTTTTTTTTTTTTTTTTTTTTTTTTTCATCCTGAGCAGGTCCGCACCCTCACCCCACCCTCACACCCCTGAGACCCTCATCCCTGAGCGGTCTCCTTCCCGCGCTCGAACCCCCGCCCCCGCGCCCGCCCGCCCGCGCCGCGCCCGCCCCGCGCCGAGCCCCGCCCCGCGCCCCGCCCCGCGCCCGCCCCGCGCCCCGCCCCGCGCCCTTCCGCCCCGAGCTGCCTTCTGCAGCGCCTTCTGCTGCGGATCGCCCCCGCTCCTCGATTTTTTCGAATTTTTTTTTTCATTTTTAAAATTTTTCGAATTTTAGAAGGATTTCCAATTCCTCAGATCAAGATTTACATCGATTTTCATGAATAATACAAAATTTCCTTGGATCAAGTTCCTTATGGGGTAGAAATTTTCTCGATTTCAATAAAAAGAACGAAAAGACTCATTTTTACTATTTCATCAGAAAAGACACCCTATGGGGCCTCTTTTTAGGTTAAACAAGCTAAAATTATGTTAAAAGAATTTATTGTAGGTTAACACTAATACACATTTTTTCGTCATTTATTTATTAATACATATACATTATCGGTTAACAGAGTAAAAAGATACATTTTATTTATTAATACATATATAAATATAAAAAGATACAATTTTCCATGTTTTCAGGTAATATGGTAACCCCTATGGGGTAAGGTAAAAAAATTTTCGATTTCAATAAAAAGAACGAAAAGGTAGGCTGACAAGCCTCTCTTTTTTAATCTTTACTGTACATATTTCACCTTTTACGTTACTTATAGACTTACAAGTGAATATTCACACTCCTTAACTGAACCTCCTTTGCATCTCACTCTCCCCATTCACCTCACTCACTCACACATGGATACTTAACCCAGGATAACACAAATTTTCAAACACTTTGCTCTGCATACACTTTCATTTTTATTAATTATTCACACAATTTTTCACTCATATCCCACAAAGTCACAAATTCACTATTCTACCATGTACAAACCACCTCACACTCCTTAACCAGGATAACAAATTTTCAGATGTTTTAATATCCATGTACAAGTCTCAACACCTCCCCAGCACCTCACTCTTCCTTTCATATCTCTTCCCCTTTACCTCACCTCACCTCACTCACTACACACACACACACACACACAATCCAACGATACTTAACCCATTTCTAAATTCGATATAAGATCTACCACTCATTGAATAACATTTTTAATATTTCATTATAAGATCTTCTTCACAGCATATATTTTCCTCATGTGATTAACTAAATACAACTCTTTCTAATCAGGTTTACTATTAAATCATGTTTTTAGTAAAAGAGTTGTCATGAAACACTTTTCGCAACAACAGCTAAGTGACGCTGTTATAGTTAATAGCAAACATCTCCCACCCACAGTCACCCAAGAGACATGCATGGAGGCCGCCCTACAACTCTTCAAGGACCACCTTAGCATAAACATACGTAGTGATGAACTAAAGATTGCAAACTGATGGGCTACCAAGCAGGTAAAAAACAGTGCTATTAAAATTCAATACCAGCTTGCAAAGAAACAACCTACTAAAACATCCATAACTATGAAATCTGATGTCTATGTGAACGAGTGCCTTACCAAAACAAGACAAAACCTCCTTTATCGTTTAAGAAAATT
>WNWK01009373.1:70000-77227 GCA_009830355.1 Cherax destructor | reverse complement strand
AACTATTATGGAGCTCTCAAGAAGGTCTCGGGCAATCAAACAATTATAGGGTCCTCTGGCTGACCTCTGCTGTTGCTGTTGCACTCTTGCATTGTTGTCTGAGAGAAGACACCTGCTTTTCCCAGGCTACCTCACTGGATCATCACCCGCGTCCACACACCTGTAGGACCGCAGCCACAGGTGTGTGGTAACTCCCTGCTGCTGTGTTGGTAACTCCCTGCTGTGCTCTTATCAAGACTCCAGGCTGAGGGAGTGATTACCTCAAACTCCTTTTGATCTTCAACCATTCTTCTCTGTATTGGACTAAGGAAGCCATATGCTGGTTAAACGTTTCCTCAGTAATGATACCCAAGTATTGCACTTGTGGCTAGCATGTTTACCTCTTGACGATGTCTGTCACTATCATTACATTAGTCCTGAATATACACGTTCTCCATTTCCTTCGTGCCGCTTGAGTGGCTAGTTTACTGTAAACACTTTTCTTATCCTGTGAACGGTAGCGGAAAAATAAAAGGCTTACAGAAGTCAGTGGGTTTTTATCAGGCCCATTGGGGCCTGATAAAAACCTGAGCTTTAAATTTTTTAGTAATTTCATATATTACAATTTTGTTTTGGTCTACACAGTGCGGTATGAAGGTACAAGCTCAAGAAAGTTAACTTATATTATAACCGCTTAAAACATTGATCAATATTAGTTCACAATCTCCTAATTACAAGTCATCCATCTAAATTGTAAGAGGTGCAAAATGTGGTTGCAATTGTAAGTTTTCTGGTATCTTATAATCAATAATGAAGTGTTTTGCCGTTTTCTGTAGTTCTAGACGTGTCTAAATGGTTGGATGTTTGGAAACTAAGGTTCTTGTGTATGTCTGTCTCTCCACACACACACTTTACATTTCATGTAACTGGATTCTCCATACATATATTACTACCCAAAAATACTTATAGCCTAGCCATAGTGCAACACTGACAACTTCTTTAAGTCTACTGATCTTGATACATTTTTTGGAGACTTGGTAGTTCCTACATGTACTGTTCAACATGAGTCAAACTCATCTGCTAGCTCTCTTCTATATATTTTAAACTTCTGTTTGAGAAACGAAAATTATATTTGGCATTATCTAAATTTAATTCTAGTTTAACCAAGTCACCGACTTTATCATACTCTCGGAGGCTTATGTGAGAGGGAAAACTTTAACTCTTGTTTTCAATAGCTTATGTACCCCTGTGTCTGGTTCTATACACTAGCATGGTATATTCATATCTCAGGCTATTAAGAGCATGTAATTAATATATATTGTCTACACTGTAGTTTCCACAAGCTTTAGAGCAATAAGTATGACAAACAGTTCAATTTGTAAGGTGGAAGCCCCGTTATTCATTCCAATACATCTGTGTATTATATCTCTGTTTACCCATCAACATAACGCAACATTTTTGGGGGGTTCGCTATGGTAGGCGTGCCCAACCGCCAGGACAACTGCCCACGGACAGCCAACTCGGACCAGCTGGACACGGACCGTGACGGACTGGGCGACGCTTGCGACAATTGCCCTGAAGTGCGAAACCCAAGTCAAGAAGATATGGACAAGGACCTCGTGGGTGATGCCTGTGACAGCAACGACGATCCTGATAGGTGAAGTCCAAGCATCCCCTAAAACTATTTATTGCTGAACGCTTTAAACCTTTTTTTTCCTAAAAGGAAAATCACAGATGATGAGAATTTAAAATGAGCATTTTTTCTTATTTTTTTTTTTTTGGTGTGTAGACTGTTTTATGAGTCCTTTCTCTGGTGTTCTTATTTATCTAATCTTATGATGGTTTTCTTCCCCCTGAGACAGAGACGGCGTCCAGTTCGACCAGGACAACTGCCCCAACACCCCTAACAGTGACCAGCATGACGCCGATAACGATGGCATCGGCGACGAGTGCGACCCGGACGCCGATAACGATGGTATCCCCAACAACAGTGACAACTGTTGGCTTCGCTATAACCCAGACCAGCGCGACTCCGACTCCAACGGCGTCGGCGACATCTGCGTGGACGACGCCGACACGGACGAAGTGCTCGACTTCCAGGACAATTGCCCCAACAACTCCAAGATCTACGCCACCGACTTCAGGTAGGACTTTATTGAGGAAGAGGAGGAAGGAGTGATGAAAAGAATAGAGGGGAAAAAATGAGAGTGAATGTGAGACCAATGTCTGCTGAAAGCTTCCGTCTTTCTGCTTGCAGTTTAGTTGTGTCGCCTGAGAGGCTAGTTTATTGTGCACCCATGTTCATCTTATAAGCGGTAACGCAAAAATCAGCATAGGGGATACAAACTTAAAATTTTAGATATAATATAATTAACTCTGAGGTACTTGCACCTCTTTTTACGCAATAATCCTACCGCCACCAGTTTGCAGGAAACTACGCTTCCTCTTTCCATGTTTGCAGGAAACTACGCTTCCTCTTTCCATGTTTGCTGGAAATTACGCTTCCTCTTTCCATGTCTGCAGAAAACTACGCTTCCTCTTTACCTTTGCACACAACCTTTAAGAGGCACGTGAGTAATTATGGACAAGATGATTATAGGGAAAAAATAAAATATTATTAGAAGACATGGGAACTGACGTGCCCCTTAACAAGCTAGGTATTACGTCGTCGTAAGCTCCTCTCTTTTATATGTGCGGGTTGTGTGTGTATTGTTCCAGTCACGGTATTGTGCCTTTTTTGTTATTTAGGTATTATGAACATGCCCTATACCCTGCATCTCCCCCAGGACGTACCAGACGGTTGTGTTGGACCCCGAGGGTGACTCACAGATAGATCCTAACTGGGTCATCTATAACAAAGGCGCTGAGATCGTCCAGACTATGAACTCAGACCCTGGCCTTGCGGTCGGTAAGTGTATTGTCAGTACCGGTTATAATAGTTTTGTTGATGAATGCACATACACAAGCTATAGAAATGCATGCAAGTTAGTATAACTAAAAGATAAGTAATTGTTATTATTATTTAGGCGTTTATATTACTGGAAAAATCAACATTACAAAACTAGAGACAAGCCAAATATTTTCGGTTTTGCTAGAGACTGTCTTCAGGTGAATAATATAATACTAGTAGGAAAGAAGTCCTAATATATGGACCTAAGTCAGGTGCACAAAGCAAGAAAACAGAGGAAAAATGGACCACTACGATAGGTCTACTGGACTATTCTACGTCACACATAGTACCGGCAATTAATTATCTCAACCAGTCACCACCGTCATTACAAGCTGTGCTAATTCATTCATGAAAATATGCTTTACTACTTTGTTTACTAAGTCTGAGTTGCCTGATATTATTTCTGCCCAGACGAGACTGTCCAGGTACTTTTTTCCGCAACTGAACATGTAAGATTTTGTTAAAAATTAATGAACTTCTATTCGTATTGAACTTGGATACATATAGAAATCTGCCCTAATTTCTTAATGGCAATGGAATCACCCTGCTTCATTATAATTCTAAAATGTGGTGATTGATTTGTTTTGTTAATTATTTCTTTTAGGCTACCACATGTTTGGTGGGGTGGACTTCGAAGGTACTTTCTTCGTGGACACAGAGATCGACGATGACTACGTGGGACTAATATTTAGGTTGGCAAAATATATGTTTGTAAATCCACAAAATTTGTTAATTAAAGTAACTGTGTTTATCAGTGCAGTGAACGGACGTGTATGATCTTGGAGTTGATATATGTATGATCGTAAAGGAGCTGACATATTATTAGTCAAATGATTACAAAATTTATCAACAATGAAAGAAAAAAATCACATATACGTGAATTTTGGAAATAAAATTGACAATACAATAAAAAGGAAAATAGAATTATGTAGATCTCCACGGATTCTGTTGCTAAACTATTTACTGCGGTTATCTCTCACACAAGTTTTTTAAAACAAGAAACTCCTTACTCTCATCAACTATTCAAATTCAAATATTTATTTCATTGCAAGTTTACATAGGTTTTGTAGTTACAATCATAAACTGAAGTGCAAGGAGAGCCACTGACATGCCATGGCATTAGGGGCAGCTTAATCTAATGACTTATAGACTATATACATAATATTAGAGAAATTGATTGAGTTTGTTTTGTTTAAATACTAGATTGTACAAATTACAATATGATGATATTACACTGTAGTAAGTGTTTTAGTAGGATGGTAATATAATAGTAAAAGTTGAAATTATCTTAAGGAAAATAACATTGAGCATTTTTTAAAGTAATTTACAGTATGAGTATTTAGTTTAGGGTGAGTAGGTGGTTTTTGAGAAGAGTCTTAAATTGATTTTCAGACAAGGTTAGCTTAGTATTTACTGGTAATGAATTCCAGATTCTGGGGCCCTTTATGTGCATAGAATTTTTACATAGGTTGATATGGACTCGGGGTATATCAAAAAGTGATCTGTGTCTTGTGTTGTGGTCATGGGTCCTATTAAAGTTGGTGAGGAGAATTTTGAGCGGAGGGTTTATATTAGAGTGTAGAGTTTTATGTATGTAGTAGGCACAAGAATAAGTGTGAATGTTCTTTACGGTGAGTAGTTTTAGGCTTTTGAATATTGGTGGAGTATGCTGTCTAGAGCGGGAATTTGTTATCATTCTGACTGCAGCCTTTTGCTGGGTTATGAGTGGTCTAAGGTTATTTAATGTTGTTGATCCCCATGCACAGATTCCATAGGTGAGATAAGTGTAGATGAGTGATATAGTGCAAGGAGAGCTGATTGAGGCACATAGTAGCATATCTTATATAATATGCCTACTGTCTTTGAGATTTTCTTGGAAATTTGTTGTATGTGAGTTTGGAATTTAAGGCTACTGTCAATGTGGATTCCTAGGAATTTTCCCTCTGTGAGTCTTGTGATGGGTGAACCATTGAGCGTTATGTTAAGTGGAACATTTGTGGCTTTGCTTCCAAACTGTATGAAGTAGGTCTTGTCAGTATTGAGAGTAAGCTTGTTAGTCGTCATCCATGTTGATATTTTCTGTAATTCGGCATTAACAGTGTTGGCCAGTATGACTGGATTTGGGTGAGAGAAGACATACGTTGTGTCATCTGCAAATAATATGGGTTTGAGTAGTTGTGATGCATTCGGTAGGTCATTGATGTAAAGGAGGAATAGGAGTGGACCCAGTACACTTCCTTGAGGGACTCCTACTGTAAGCTAATGTAACACGCTCCAGGAAAATGACACTTCTTTTCACAAAGCTCTTCCCATGAAAGTAAAGCTCGAATCATATTTTTCTAGCAACAGACGTCTTCAATTTGCACTTCTAAACAAATTTATAGATAAACTTCAATCCAAATTTCAATGTATTTTAATTATAACGGAAACAAATCTAACTTAACTGTCTTCAACAGTTACCAGGACAACGCTAACTTCTACACAGTAATGTGGAAGAAGAACACGCAAACATACTGGCAAGCGACACCCTTCAGAGCTGTAGCTGAGCCGGGCATACAGCTGAAGTTGGTACAGTCCTCTACTGGGCCTGGTCAGATGATGAGGAACTCCTTATGGCACACAGGCGACACTGAAAACCAGGTGCGTGCATGGCGCAGGAGAAGAATATGGCACAGTTGAAGCAAAGGAAGGTTTAATTGTTTCAGAGACCAGGAGAGATGAAACAAAGGATTGCCCTGGGAAGCAGATGACTGCCCTGGGAAACAGAGGACTGCCCTGGGAAACAGAGGACTGCCCTGGGAAACAGAGGACTGCCCTGGGAAACAGAGGACTGCCCTGGGAAACAGAGGATTGCCCTGGGAAGCAGATGACTGCCCTGGGAAACAGAGGATTGCCCTGGGTGATGCTTCAAAACCCACGTCCTTTATCTCCACATCTTTCTTTCATCATTTCATGATTTCTTATCCTTCATACTTCCACCAATAACCAAAGGTTCCAATATATTTTGTCATTTGGGTTTATTTCATACAAGAGAGGTTGAAAGAGTCATAAATTATTGAAGGAATCATTCTTTGCTCCCTCTTTCCATAGGTTTTGGAATACATGTTCACTATGTCTCTTACTTTGCCGTGCAGGTGAAGCTGCTGTGGAAGGACCCCCGCAACGTGGGCTGGAAGGAGAGAACTGCTTACCGCTGGCTTCTCCTCCATCGACCCAAGATCGGCCTCATCCGCCTGCGTATCTTCGAGGGAGAAGACATGGTGGCTGACTCTGGTAACATCTTCGACGACCAGCTTAAGGGAGGTCGTCTGGGCGTCTTCTGCTTCTCACAGGAGATGATCATTTGGTCAGATCTCGTCTACCGTTGCAATGGTAAGTTGCATTACCTGTTATAATTACAAAGGTAAGTTGTATTACTTCTTATAGTTGCAGTGGTAAGCTGTATTACCTATTATAGTTGCAATGGTAAGCTGTATCATAATATATAGAGCTGCTTCAGCGAGGGCAATGAATGATTATAAACTTGTGTAGATTGATAGCTATCACATATTTGTGGTTGGGAGACGACACGTAGTTTAGAGATATGAATAGTTTAGTGTAGAGCGTTCAGCTCAAACCCGAAGGGACCTGAGTTTGATTGCAAGGCGATGAGCAACATATGTTTCAATCTTATTGTTACCGTTCACCTAGCAGTAAATAGATACCTTGGTGTTAGTAAACTAAGGAGTGTTAGTATACCTTCCATTGGACGAGGGTTTGAAATTAGTTCGGGCAGTATGACAGGTCTTTGCCTGTAAATTCAACAGCGTAAAACTTTTTTAGAGAACAATAGACTCCTCCTGACAGTGGCGATTGATTATTTTAAGGTTTTTATATGTGGATAAAGCAAATGTTATTTTACACACTAATTGGAACATCGGGTGAAATTTACGTGTGAAGTGGAATTTTGTTGTATTGTTCATTGGAATTTTCATTTCTTATTCTCTCTTTTGAGGTTATTTATTTCACATTTGGTAATCTTCTAAAATAAAGTACATAGTACTTTTAGTTATTATTATTTCTTGCAGTAGTAGTGAGAGCTCAGTATATGACCGAGTAAAATGTAATCTAATTCATTATTCATTTTACCTTTTACCGTTTACCTTTTCCTCACTGAGTCAGACACTCGTCAGTGTTTGTATTCACCTTTTGCTTGTTATAACTCGTATTTGATGCACCTCACTTAAAGTTGTGTCCCTCAACAGAACATGTGCCTGAGGCCATCTACAACCAGTTACCTCCGGACCTGCAGCGCTTGG
>WNWK01009373.1:0-67500 GCA_009830355.1 Cherax destructor | reverse complement strand
ATGTCGATATGAGCATAAAGAAAAAAATATATATCATAGATTTAATGTAATATTAAATATATATTTAAGTTGACCAATGATGAATATAGCAGAATTTAGCTAAAAGAGTTAGCTTTAGGGAGGTTTGGTGAGGCTTTAAGTTAATTAATGACAAAAATTACCTATCAAACTGTAAAAAGATTTTGGGAAAAAATAATTTTTTAAGGGAGTGCTACCTATTTGGCAAGTCTGGCTTATTTAGTACATAATATATATCTAAATATATATATATATTTGTAACCACGAACGAGTGGTATTGAATCAATAGCAAAACTGCAACTAGCCGAGGATTCGAACCCATGTCGTTTTGGCCCGCCTCATGGTGAGCGAAAACCACACATGACGCTCTAGCTCACAGCACCACGCAATCCTACAAAAATCTAGCTCTATCACGCACCTAGCTCTGCTGGGTGCGTGATTTTTGTAGGATTGCGTGGTCCTGTGGGTTATAGCATCATGTGTGATTTTCGCTCACCATGGAGTGGTCCAAAACGACATGGGCACGAATTCTCGGCGAGTCGGTGTTGTTATATATATATATATATATATATATATATATATATATAACAACACCGACTCGCTAACAGTTGGAGTCATGTTAATCATGTCTTCAAACGTTCTATTATTTTTTTTATAAGGTATCGACCAATAGTCACTTAATTAATTCTAGATCATCCTATTATAAAATATATCTATAAACCATTTACTGTTGTTTAATAATGTTTGTGTTGTCAGTGACCTGGTGAAGCTTTACTTTTAATTTGTTTAATACGTGAGATAAGTATTATAAAAATATTTGCTAAACCTGTATGGGTCATTCAGGAGTGTATGTCAAGACGTTTCACCAACCAGTGGCTTTATCAGTACAGGGACATCAACATAAGACTGTAGAAGACAAGGTAATCAGTCCCTTAACCTTGGAGAAATATAGATCTTTATTGAAAGAGGTAAAGAGGAAAGTTAGAAAGACTAAATGCGACTATGAAATTAAAGTAGCTAATGAATCAAAGGTAATTCCAAAAGAGTTCTTTCAAGTGTACAAGAGACCCAGGTGTGGACACCTTACTGATAACGAGCAAGAGATGTTGTCTCTTTAATAGTTATTTCCCATTAGTCTTTACACAAGAAGACACATAAAAGTTCAGCAATTAATAATTATACAGGACCTAAGGAAGATAACTTAAATAATATTACAGTTACGATGGACAAGGTTATCAAATGTGTTGGCAAACTTAAATAAGTCCCCAGGGTCCGACGAACTGTTTTCAAGGGTATTTAGAGGGAACTTATTGAGTCGATAACAAGACAATTTACTGCATCATTCTAAACTGGTGTTGTTCTTGATATGTGGGAAATGGTGAATATAATTTGTATCTTTAAATTATGCTTTACTGGCTTTACATCCAGTAAAGCATAATTAATTATAGCCGACATAATAAACCACCTTTTTAAGCATGGTATAATTATTGAGTCTCAACACTGATTCACAAAGGGTCATTCCTGCCAAATAAATTTACTGACCTTCAGTAAATCATTCAATGCAGTGGACCATGATAAGGAATACAATATTTATTTAGATGCCTGGTTCCACATGAAACACTAAAAGTGGCAGCTCATGGTATAGGAGGATAAGTTCTGTAATAGATGGAGGCATGTACTGGTGTACTTTAGTGTATGATCTTTCCTCTTACCACTATCAATGTAGGTTTCTATACCTGTCGTCATACTTTCGTCTTTGACAAAGCGAAGTTGTTAATTTCTGCTCTCCATCCTTCATTTTTATCTTCAGCTTTGTTTGTTTCCTCTCTACACTTGTCTATTTTCCTTCAGTGTCCTGAGGATTTATCACAGGAGGACTACTACAAATCCCCATGGCCTAGAGTTTACATAGAGAGAGTTCTGGGGGTCAACGCCCCTGCAGCCCGGTCTGTGACCAGGCCTCATGGTGGATCAGGGCCTGATCAACCAGGCTGTTACTGCTTTCCGCACGCAGTCCAATGTACGAACCACAGCCTAGCTGGTCAGGTGGCAAAAGCTCTCGCTTCACACGGTGAGAGTCCGGGTTCGATTTTCTTACACCGGTTGTCTATGTTCACTCATCAGTAAAACAGGTATATGGGTATTAGTTGACTGGTGTGGGTCGCATCCTGGGACAAAATTAACCTAATCTGCCCGAAATGTTCTGCATAACAAGGGGCTTTCTGTATAGTAGTATGCTAGGCCTGTATACCTTGTACATGTAGCAAATAAAGATATTATATCATTATTATTCAGTCAGTCGCCTTAACTCTTGGCATTCTCCAATTTATCCTTCATCTGCTGACAGAGCTGCGCCAAAGAAGATATCATAGGTTTCGTTCAGAGCTAACTAGGTACGTCCTTGCTAGGTCTCGAATCCAGCTCCTCTAGCCGAAATATTTGTCCAAACTGTTCTTAATTAAAGCTACCCAAGGTATAAATCAAGACTTCATGAATCAAGACTACGAGGGTGAACATTTAAGGTGAGGGACTGATTACTCTGTCTTATATTGTCTCCAGTTTCTACACTTCCATTAATATATGTATTTAATTGATAAAGCCACTGATTGGCGATACGTCTTCAGAATAAAGATACCCCGGTGCTGTACATGTGTTTTATTCACCTACTTGTTGTTATTGTATACCTTGACTGCTTTCATACTTGTCTAAACAGCAACACCATGGTATCTTGGTACAAAGGATACCCCCGTTAACCTCTTTACTGACCTCTAGTTCAACTCTTGAACATGACCTACTTTCACTAGTAGGTCTACCCATGGTGACAATGCCTCTATGACTAGTTAATGCTCCTAGCATTAACTTAGGGGGGGGGGGCTAGTGCCTGGGTAATGAGCTCCGTTATTTATTGTCCAATTTCTTTCATTTTTGGTGTACGTTAAGAAGCCCAAGTTTCAGTAAGATAGCCCAACAAACAACTGAGAAAAAATATATTTACCAAAAAAATCATATATGGCAGTTAGTTTAATATGTTTATTATGAACCCCATACCCATCCTGTGGGTGGTAGTCAAAAGATTACAGAGGTACATAATGGGTCCAGGGACTGGGCCCCAAAGTTTTGATAGCTGAGCAAGTTACAAAGGTAATGAACTCACAAGTTACAAAGGTAATGAGCGGCGCTGTATGACCCCTGTGGTTTAGAGCTTCTTTTGATTATAATAATAATAATCAAAGGTAATGAATCATGTAAGTAAGTAAATTTACTTACTTACGTTTATACATGGTTACAATCATGAACAAATTATAAAGTAATAAGCAATTCACTAGTCCACACCCGGTCACAACTGTAATGAGTTACTAGTGCAAATATTAATTGTTGGGTCACACAAACACACACTCGACCCCTACAACCACAATTAGGTGAGTACGGGTTCAATTCCAGGCGGGGCCGAAACATTTCGAAGTGTTTCCTTACACACACGCACACACACACACACACACACACATATATATACAACAGGCCTAGTGTCTAATCGACATGTGCCTAGGACAAAATGGTAACTAACACAGTAAAGCAGTACGGTTTCAGGGAAGGAAAATCCTGTGTCACAAACCTACTGGAGTTTTATGACAAGGTAACAGAAGTAAGACACGAGAGAGAGAGGGGTGGACAGACTGCATTTTCTTGGACTGCAAGAAGGCGTACGACACAGTTCCTCACAAGAGGTTAATGCAAAAGCTAGAGGATCAGGAACACGTAACAGGAAAGGCACTGCAATGGATCAGAGAATATCTGACAGGGAGGCAACAACGAGTCATGGAACGTGACGAGGTGTCAGAGTGGGCACCTGTGACGAGTGGAGTTCCACAAGGGTCAGTCCTAGGACCTGTACTGTTTTTGGTATATGTGAATGACATAACCGAAGGGATAGACTCAGAAGTGATGTGAAGTTAATGAGAAGAATTAAATCAGTTGAGGATCAGGCAGGACTACAACGAGACCTTTACAGGCTACAAGCCTGGTCCAGTAACTGGCTCCTTGAATTTAACCCTGCCAAATGTAAAGTCATGAAGATCGGGGAAGGGCAAAGAAGACCGCAGACAGAGTATAGTCTAGGTGGCCAAAGACTGCAAACCTCACTCAAGAAAAAAGATCTTGAGGTGAGTATAATACCGAGCACATCTCCTGAGGCACACATCAATCAGATAACTGCTGCAGCATACGGGCGGCTGGCAAACCTAAGAATAGCGTTCCAATACCTCACTAAGGAATCATTCAAGACTCTGTACACCATATACGTCAGGCCCATACTGGAGTATGCAGCACCAGTTTGGAACCCACACCTGGTCAAGCACGTCAAGAAATTAGAGAAAGTGCAAAGGTTTGCAACAAGACTAGTCCCAGAGCTAAGGGAATTGTCCTATGAAGAAAGGTTAAGGGAAATCGGCCTGACGACACTGGAGGACAGGAGGGTTAGGGGAGACATGATAACGACATATAAAATACTGCGAGGAATAGATAAAGTGGACAGAGACAAGATGTTCCAGAGAGGGGACACAGAAACAAGGGGTCACAATTGGAAGTTGAAGACTCCTATGAGTCAAAGGGATGTTAGGAAGTATTTCTTCAGTCCTAGAGTTGTCAGGAAGTGGAATAGCCTAGAAAGTGACGTAGTGGAGGCAGGAACCATACATAGTTTTAAGACGAGGTTTGATAAAGCTCATGGAGCAGGGAGAGAGAGGACCTAGTAGCAATCAGTGAAGAGGCGGGGCCAGGAGATATGACTCGACCCCTGAAACCACAAATAGGTGAGTACACACATGGCTACCATAATATTCAACACATCCCTTGAAACTGGGCAGCTACCTGAGATATGGAAAAAGGCCAACGTAGTCCCCATCTTTAAAAAAGGAGACAGAAAAGAGGCACTAAACTACAGACCAGTGTCACTTACGTGTATAGTGTGCAAAGTCTTAGAGAAAATAATCAGGAAAAGAATGGTGGAGCATCTGGAGCAGAACAGGATAATCAACACCAGACAGCACGGATTCAGGGAAGGCAAATCCTGTGTAACAAACCTCCTGGAGTTCTATGATAAAGTAACAGAGGTAAGGCAAGAGAGAGAAGGATGGGTTGACTGCATTTTCCTGGACTGCAGGAAGGCCTTCGACACAGTTCCTCATATGAGATTAGTAAAGAAGTTGGAAGACCAAGCGTGTATAACAGGAAGGGCACTGTAATGGATCAGGGAATACCTCACAGGTAGGCAACAACGGGTCATGGTGCGTGGTGAGGTATCACAGTGGGCGCCTGTGACGAGCGGTGTACCGCAGGGGTCAGTCCTAGGACCAGTGCTATTCTTGGTATATGTGAATGACATGACGGACGGGATAGACTCAGAAGTGTCTCTGTTCGCAGATGATGTGAAATTAATGAGGAGAATAACATCGGATGAAGACCAAGCAGGACTTCAAAGAGACCTGGACAAGCTTGACATCTGGTCTAGCAACTGGCTTCTCGAATTTAACCCCACCAAATGCAAAGTCATGAGGATCGGAGAAGGGCAAAGAAGACCGCTGACAGAGTACAGACTAGGTGGACAAAGGCTACAAACCTCTTCAAAGGAGAAAGACCTTGGGGTGAGTATAAAGCCAAGCACGTCTCCGGAAACACACATCAACCAGATAACCGCGGCAGCATATGGGCGACTGGCAAACCTAAGATTAGCGTTCCGTTACCTTAACAAGGAATCGTTCAAGACACTGTACACCGTGTACGTCAGGCCTATACTAGAGTATGCAGCACCAGTCTGGAACCCACACCTGGTCAAGCACGTCAAGAAATTAGAGAAAGTGCAAAGGTTTGCGACAAGGCTAGTTCCACAGCTCAGGGGAATGCCATATGAAGAAAGTTTGAGGGAAATAGGACTAACAACACTGGAGGACAGAAGGGTTAGAGGAGACATGATAACGACATACAAAATGCTGCAGGGAATCGACAAGGTAGATAGTGACAGGATGTTCCAGAGAGGGAACACAGAAACAAGGGGACACAATTGGAAGCTGAAGACTCAGATGAGTCAAAGGGATGTTAGGAAGCACTTCTTCAGCCATAGAGTAGTTAGGAAGTGGAATAGTCTAGCGAACGATATAGTGGAGGCGGGAACCATACATAGTTTTAAGATAAGGTATGATAAAGCTCATGGAGCAGGGAGAGCAGAAACCCAGTAGCGAAGAGGCGGGGCTAGGAGCTGAGTCTCGACCCCTGCAACCACAATTAGGTGAGTACAATTAGGTGAGTACACACACACACACACACACCAGTCTGGAACCCACACCTGGTCAAGCACGTAAGGAAACTAGAGAAAGTGCAAAGGTTTGCGACAAGGTTAGTTCCACAACTCAGGGGTCTGTCTTATGAAGAAAGGTTGAGGGAAATAGGACTAACAACACTGGAGGAAAGAAGGGTCAGAGGAGACATGATAACGACATACAAAATACTGCGGGGAATTGACAAGGTAGATAGTGACAGGTTGTTTCAGAGAGGGAACACAGAAACAAGGGGACACAACTGGAAGCTGAAGACTCAGATGAGTCAAAGGGATGTCAGGAAACATTTCTTCAGCCACAGAGTAGTCAGGAAGTGGAATGGACTAGAGAAAGATATAGTGGAGGCAGGAACCATACATAGTTTTAAGACAAGGTATGATAAAGCTCATGGAGCAGGGAGAGCAGAGACCCAGTAGCAGACAGCGAAGAGGCGGGGCCAGGAGCTGAGTCTCGACCCCTGCAACCACAATTAGGTGAGTACAATTAGGTGAGTACACACTAACACACACAGCACCTGGAACAAAACGAGACTATAAATGACAACCAGCACGGATTCAGGGAAGGCAAATCCTGTGTCACAAACCTTCTGGAGTTTTATGACAAAGTAACAAAGGTAAGACACGAGAGAGAAGGGTGGGTTGACAGTTCCTCACAAGAGATTAGTGCAGAAGCTAGAGGATCAGGCGCGTATAACAGGAAGGGCACTGCAATGGATCAGAGAATACCTGACAGGGAGGCAACAACGAGTCATGGTACGTGATGTGGTATCACAGTGGGCGCCTGTGACGAGCGGGGTCCCACAAGGGTCAGTCCTATGACCAGTACTATTTTTGGTATATGTGAATGACATGATGGAAGGGATAGACTCAGAAGTGTCTCTGTTCGCAGATGATGTGAAGTTAATGAGGAGAATTAAATCATATATGGCAAGCAGTGGACACCTACTGGCACTTCGAGAAGCTGGGCACTACCTGCTGATAAAACATTGCTAATCTGAATTTATCAAGACCCTAATTACTGTAATTTACCCTATCTTCATTCTTAAAAAAATAAAGTTAGTATTATTTGACATTTAGCAAAATATCTGTTTCTTTTCACCCACACAAAAAAAAATTGTGATAAAATAATTTCACCAGTTTGTACAACAATCATTCTTTTTATGTTGTCTGTGAAATTCATTGCATTTCTGTCATTATTAATGGTTCTATTTAAAGATATATAACTGAATGAATAACTTCAGAGATAATCGACGAAAACGAGCACGCACCGAAAAAAAAATCGATAAAATAGCTTATTTTTTCAGTTTTATGGTTACCCCTGTACTACCCTACATTTTCTCTAATCTAAGTACCCAGGAGGGGTAAGAGGACGGAGGATTATCCCCTATCCTCTAGCCATAACCTGATCCCTCCAGCGGACCACTTGGTATTATGCCAAATATTATTCATTCTGGAGTATTTACCATGTTTCTGTGTTATTTATATTGTTTATTATGTCATATTAGATCAATTGCGATAGGTAAATAAGCTGTAGTGTTGATATTAGCACAATAATATAGCTTATTCCCCCACATCACGAGACTCTAGAATTCATGCTGACGTAAGCAAATGTTCCCAAACAGTTCCTGATTGCCTCTCAGACTGTATTAGCTCCACCTACTCTGTGATGATGCCGAATCATCAATTATTAGAAAGAATAATATAAGAAATAAATGAAAAAAATCGGAGAAATATGAAAATTGACGATGTGTGAGCAGGCATGCTATAGGTGGCAGTCACCGTATATGTTATAAATGACTATAATTCCTTGTAGGAACATTGTACGACAATGATACTTACTTACTTGCCAAAGAGTTAAGCTATTTTTCTATATGATTAACTCAATTTTCGTATTTTTTTCAATTATTTTTTTTAATTTGCGAGCCGCGCGTGTTAGGGGGTATCACCAATTTTGTTTCTCGGCCAATTTCTTTCATTTTTGGTGTACATTAAGAAGTGCTCACTCTCCTTATTGTGTGCAAGTTTCAATGAAATAGCCCAAAAAACAACTGAAAAAAAAGATTGACTGAAAATGACATTTGGCAACAAGGGGAGCCTAAATGGCACCTGCTGATAAAACAATGTAAAAAAAACCATACCACGGGTGGGGTTCAAACCCGCGATCAGAGTCTCAAAACTCCAGACCGTCGCGTTAGCCACTGGGCCAACTAGCTTCAATAAGATTCATCCAACTAAGTATATTTCTACACCATAGGAAGATTAGCATAGGCACCACTGTGTCCACAAATGCAAGTTTTTACAGACGAATCTCCCGCTAGCATGGCCATGACGAACTCTAGCTCAAGTCCCCTCAAAGCCGTCAACATGACTCATTTTGATGGCTTCGAGGTCTTTTTTTTGGGAGGGATATTCTCGGAGCCTTACTAATATCTTCCTTGCTTATTGCCATCTTCCATTCATACACTTCAATAATTTCTCCTCTCATTCTTTGTCTTACAAGAGAATCTAGTTTAAGGGATTTTAATCTCTCTTCGTATGGATGATTTCTTATGCAATGGAGTAACTTTGTCATTCTTCTCTGAATGTTTTCTAACGAATTTATATCCATTTTGTAATATGGAAGCCAGAACTGAGCTGCATTATCTAAGTGTATCTTTCTCATTGTTTAGTAATTATATATGATAATTTTATGAATACGAGAAATGTTCTCCATAACAAGGTGCTTTCTGTATAGTAGGTTATGCATGACATTTATTTCAACGTCAATTGTTTCCTGTTCTCTACTTTACAGAAATAAAGGTGTTTGTTTCTTTGTTACATAAAATTATTGTATAAAGCTTAAAGTGTACCATAAAATAATAAATAACCATTTTCTGTGAGCATTAGAAAATCTTAAGTAATGGTCAACTAAACTGATCTGAATAACACAAGTTATACTTGATGAGTCTGCCCAATGAATATTTTTATTTATAGTTAAAAATAATTGAAATCCTAATATTAATTACTTAGGTAAATAGATACAAGTGCAACTAATAAAATATTTTCTGCATCTGCTCCACTCACCAGACGCTTTGTCAACTCAAAACAAACAACGCAATTCATCATATTATTGATTAAATCCAGTATCGACAAGTTAATGAATAAGACATATGCCTATTACTTAGATATTTTTTTTCTTAGCATTTTGGCTGTGTTGCTGCGCAGGAGGCTTTAGTCTACATAGTGATGAAAAAGCCTGATGCGCAGGCAAAACGTTACGGCAAAAAAAAAACAGAATTGTTCCACGTAAGTTAGTTAATTTCGGTACAGGTACACATCAGTACAATTATCATGCATAGCAACATGTGTAAATTACCAAGGATAACCCAAAGTGATTTATTTCCATTAAATATAGAGGATCAGCTTACAATAATAGGTACAAGAATGTTAACTATACAAGAAATCACTCTCCTCCCATTCTGTAGCTTCATTCATTAAGTACCTTTTAACTCTCTTCCTGAACTAGATCATGCTATGACAGGCTTTGACATGTTCAGGCAATCCGTTCCACTCCTTTATTGCTGTATAGTAAATGGTGTTTGAGTCCTGACCACCTACTGTAGGTTCTGCAAAGTTGTGTTCACTTCCCTAGTACAATACTGGTTTTGGTTTCTAACCTTGACAAATTTCGCAGCAAGATATTCTGGACACTGTGAGCAGTTTTATAAACATGATTTAACTTCAGTTGCTTTACACTGTCTTCAACATTAAGCATATACAGTTATTATGATTCATCTTGGCCTACATGCTCTCTTGTTTGATATCTGTTGTTTGATATCTTTATTATGCACCCCATACCCATCATGTGGGCGGTAGTCAAAAGATTACAGAGGTACATAATGGGTCCAGGGACTGGGCCTCAAAGTTTTGATAGCTGAGCAAGTTACAAAGGTAATGAACTCACAAGTTACAAATGTAATGAACTCACAAGTTACAAAAGTAATGAACTCACAAGTTACAAAGGTAATGAACTCACAAGTTACAAAGGTAATGAACTCACAACTTACAAAGGTAATGAACTCACAACTTACAAAGGTAATGAACTCACAACTTACAAAGGTAATGAACTCACAAGTTACAAAGGTAATGAACTCACAAGTTACAAAGGTAATGAACTCACAAGTTATAAAGGTAATGAATCATGTAAGTAAATTTACTTACTTACTTTTATACATGGTTACAATCATGGACCCAGCCTCAAGATGAATCTATGTCTTTCTTTTTTTTTTTTGTTAAAGCAGAATACCATGAAGAACAAAAAATAGTCTACATGACATTGTAAATATGCTAGACGTCGGTCCTGCGAGCTTCAACACTGTGCCTGTCTATAGAGAAACTTTAGCCTGGCATTCGCTTATTTTACTACATTGTTTACTATCAATTCTCCTCACATGCTTGGGTCAAAGTTAATTCCCAGATATTTAAATGAAGATACTGAGGTGATGGGTTTCCCATTAAATGAGTCATTAATTCTTTCAGTTTACTTTTCGTGCCAAAAAGTATGGCTTCTGTTTTCCCGAGGTGTAGAGACAGTTTGTTGTTGCAGAACTTTACTTCTAGTGATACATTAGCTAGAGCAGAGCACTGTCGTCTGCATACAGTAGAAGCTTACCCTTGACACTGATGGGCATGTCATTCACATAACATATATAATAGTAAAGTACCCAGAATACTACCTTGGGGAAATCCCACAAGCTATCGGCAGGGGTTCTGATTCTGTATTATTGATCATATTTTGTTTCCTGTTGCTCAGGTAGGACTTGAACCAGTCTAAAGAGCATACGCCAGTAACGTGTAGTTTCTTACATAAAATATTATGGTTAAATATATCGAATGCCCTTTGCAAGTCTAAGGTCACCATACCAATAACACTACCTATCGACGTTTTTTGAGTTCTCAGGTAGTACATCAGATTAATTAAAGAAGTATCGGACGAGTAAGATCTGAAACCAGATTGGTAACTATGGAAATTTTTTGTCATTAAGATATTTAGCTACATCACATTAAGCATACTAAGAGGTCTATATTGCTGACGTCAAACTTTAGGTCTGTTAGTACGCTTAATGACGTCAAACCTATTTTTCTTTAAGATAGGAGTAACTCTGACGTTGAACCCCTCTGGCACGGTATTGGTGAAGGATAAATTTATTATGTGCGAAATTGGGAATGTTAATTCGGTGACACCATCTTTTAGGACTATGGCTGGGATGCTATCTGGCCTGGTGCTTTTACTTGGATTTAACGTGTCTTAAAACCATGCTACCAAGTGTTTTGTAATATATGTAGCTGAGTTGTCTGAGATGTCAAGTAATGAGATAATCTACACTCGTGGATAGTTTCAAAACGTATCTTTCAATCCTGCTGACTGCAATTTTTTTCTCTATATATCTCAGCTTGTTTCTGCATGGTGCAATGATATAGTAAATAAGTAAGTTTATTCAGGTATACACAAATACAGTTACATAGATCATCATACATAGCAGCATATGTGTAAAGAATCTAGGATAACCCAAAAAAGTCAGACAGAGTGACTTATTTCCACTGGGGTCCATAGTAACACTTGTCTGCCGTAATACCTAGGCATGCTAGTGGCTTTCTTTGTAATAAATATTTTTTGTAACGTAAACAACACATTGTAAATTTCGCAAAGAAATACAAATTTTAATTTAATTTTAATTTAACATACAGGATGAGTAAGAATGAAATAGCTGAAGACCATGTGTGAGGATCACTGGTGTGCCGGACACTAACAAAACATGCCATGTAACCTCCGCTTGTTACTGCGTGGTTCACTGATTTAATATTGCTCGTTTTTCCAGAAACATACAGGACGAGAGTGAACTAGCTAGAGACCATGCCTGAGGTGTTCAAGAAACGAGACGAAAATTTGAAGCCTGTCAGAAGAGGCATTCTTCAGATAAGGTACAGATTACCTTGTTTCCAAGTTTTTAATTATTTTACTATAATGATAAATTTGCCACAGAGAAGGAAAAGTGATGTATAATTTAGGAGATTTAACGGGAATGAAAACTTCACTATTTCAAAAATAAAAAAGGGCAAATCTACACCTATACACTTGAATTTCATCTTTCGCCGAATTAGGAGGCGCCTTTTATAAACGTTAGAGTATTTTGGAAAATAAACGTATAATTCTAGGATGGTGGGAATAGGTTTAACAACTTCGGTCATAAGGGACATACACATGCAAGTTGTTCAAACAATCTGGTCCTCTATTCTGGACACAAATGTTGAAAATTTGACGCCAATCGGATAGGGCCTTTTCGATTTATGAGTGAAAGAGATCCGAAGAGTTTAAAAGAAAAAAATTCTGGCAACCACTTAAGGTACCCCTTCAGCGATTCATAATTAAATATCAGAGGTCCATTCCACATATGTTTTTCAAGAAAACATCTGTAATCTAACTTCAGCTCATTGCAAAACCAACGCTTGGCATTACTTTTTATATCGATTTTTAAAGACTATAATTAATTTAATGATAACATTGGATACAGTGTAAACTTTGATTCATATAAAGTTCAGAGATTTCATATGCACAGTTTGCTTCAATACTTAACTTTGTTGTTACAACATAAAATGAATGATGGCTCATCGAATGATGTCCTTGAGATATGTACAGCATTTCAAACTCTCTCTCTCTCTCTCTCTCTCTCTCTTAGGTTTAGGGTTCTTAGCTTTATTTACAAGCAAAGAGCTGTTACCTGCATCAGCTCAGTTGAAGCTTTTTTGTTGTCGTTACAAGTTATACAGATATGGAACAGGATGAATTTGGAACCATCTGTGGACCAGCAGTTTCATTTGGTCAACTGACATTTCGTTATGCTATAGGAACATGTTCCAGACACGAGTCATCCTGGGAATAAATGACCAGGGATGAAGCGAGGTTCGATCCAGATTCGATCCAAAGAGAGTGTGGGTAGTTCCATTTCCCTGGTCCATGAGTCCTTCACCATCACCCTAGGAAGAAAAAAGCTCACAAAGAAAATGGGAGGCGAGAAGCACAAGACTGCGCCCTCACATTCCACTGAGTTAGCAAGCCACTCCTAATCTCTCGTTCTGTTGTCATTAAGCCTCGTTTTGTAACGTAATTGTTGTTAAATGTCACAACGGCAGCCACAAGTTGTTTGCTGGTTTAAGCCTCAGTTGTCGCGCTTGTTGACTGCTTAATTATGCTAGTTAGTTCTGTCTCTCATAACAGAATCCTCATTAGCGTGTGAATATTTGTGTATGTGTTTACAACTTTGTACTTACCTAGATGTGGCTACGGGAGTTGAGTCTCATCGCCTGTTCTACCTTGTAACTGATCATATCTGGTTTCATTTATTTATAGTCTCGTGGGTGTTTATAGACCCATTCCTAAAGCTGTGTTTAAAGTCTGTCTCAACATTTTGTTCCTTTTACTTTCAGAACACCTTGAAGTTGAAGACAAATTTCCTGAATTCCCTGCATGTCTTAGTAGTTTCTTGTGCCTAGTAATTATGTTTTCCAGAATTTTTTTTTAACTTTTAATGACGTCATATTTATTTCTTCTGGTCTCTCTTCAAAGGTTGTTTCCATTTGCTCCGGGACACCATTTATTATGAAATTTCATTTTCTGGACACATTTCATCACGTGTGGGTTCCATGCTGGTGCTCTATGTATTCCATGGAAGGCCTGACATTATGCCGTATATAGTGTCATGAATAATTCCTCATTAAGGCTCTTGAGAGTTACTGGCATTTGCTGCAGAACTACAGAATTTATTCATTTGATTTACGCTTCCCATGATCGGCTTGGAATTTAGTGCACTTCAAGGCCTTTCACCTCAAGTGCAGGTTGACAGATTCTACTTCCTTATCGTTCCTCACATTATTCTTTTTCTTCCCCCATTTCCATAATTTTTCACTTGCTAGAGTTGCAGATACTTATGATCTGACCATGCCAGTAACTTTGTTGTGGGTTGACTGAAGTGACTGAGGTAGGAATAATACATAGCCTTGCTCTGGTAGTGTGTATTAGAGTGAATGAGCATTGATCTGCCGAGCCAGTGCTGCCTTCGACGGTAACTTGTTACCAGTTGAACTCCAGCCACAGAAACACGCTCAGAATATAAATCTAAGTTGGGCCACCAGGGACACACCCTACCAACCGACATAACTGACTGTTGTACTGGTGTAAATATATTTATAAATACATAAACTATAGATATTTCTAACAGTATATTAACAATATTGACAACTTATCCATGTTGTAGGTTTTTCCAGTGATTTCTGGTGTTCTCTCATCACATTAATATCGCATAATCTTCAATGATATTATTTATATTCTAATTGTCGCCTATATAGTATACCGTAGAACAGCATCCTCAGTCACATGTACGTCATGAGACTTCCTCCTGGGCCATATATCTTAACAATGCACATAATGCGGGTTATAACACTTTATTGTGTCGAGTCCCGTGGTTTCCCAAAGTGGTCAATATCTACCCCTAAGGGTCGATGGGACTATTGAAGGGCTCGATAAATGGCTGAGGGGTCAAAAGGGGGTCAGTAAATGTCTGGGGATGTTCTTTGCGTTGAGTATCTGTGATCTTCCACCCTCCCCCTTGTCTCCCTCATCTCTCGTGTCCCGGGAAGGATATAAGAACATGTATTCCTGTTCACTTCCCGTACTGAGCGTACTACCTCACCTGAAACTGTTGGAGAGCTAGTACATTCCCAACACCCATAGCGATACAAGTGGTGCTAAAGAAGTGATTGCTGTGCATTTACAATATATGCAGTTAGTTTAGTTTAATATCTTTATTATGCACCCCATACCCATCTTGTGGGCGGTAGTCGAATAATTACAGAGGTACATAATGGGTCCAGGGACTGGACTCCAAAGTTTTGATAGCTGAACAAGTTACAAAGGTAATGAATCATCTACACGTCTATACATGGTTACACTCATGAACAAATTATAAAGTAATGAGCCATTCACACGTCCACACCCGGTCACAACTGTAATGAGTTATTGGTGCAAATATTAATTGGGACACACACACACGTGAAGCAGTATCGTTAATAGTGCTCCCGGGATTTAGTGTTCTAGCAGCTGTCCTAAGTTATTATTAGCGGTCATCGTACGTGATTGAATCAGTGAACATACGTACAAGAGTGTAACAGCTTTCTGGAGTGTGAATAATGTGATAAGATCAAGAATTTTGCAATTTAAATTTGAATGCGAGTGATTTTACTGGCAGGTGTGTGAGGGAGGTAGCAGTCAGCTGGTCAGTGCTGGCCACAGTGTTGACACAAATAATCAAAACAATCATATTTAGTGGGTCAAGGTTGGGTGGGACCTTAAATAAAAATAAATGCAAATATTTGGTCGGTTATATCAGCAGTGTAGTGATAAGGTCATAAACGAGTGATAAAGTAAATAATGAAAGAAAAAAAAATTAGTCAATCCCCAGCAGTTGTTGTTGTGACTACAGTTAGTATCATCAGATTTGTTATGACCATAATACTAAAGGAAAAAAGTGAATACCAAGTTTTTTATGCATGATAAAATCTACGGAGGGAGTTACAAACTGAAGTTGATAGAAGCCACCACCAGGAGCCTCCATTGTTGTGCAGACGACGTCACTTACCTGTGTGTGGCAGCAATTTAGGTTGGTGTCTAAAGCCTCAGTGTGTCGCCCTGCTGGTGTATGCTATACCATCACTCTCTCCCTAACTTTTAGTGCCAGCAGATAGATAGTGGTAACCCTGACAATATTTAGTAAGTGATCTAAAAATCTTCAGAAGAGTTGTGTAGCCTAACGACCCCCCCCCCCCGTTTTTTTTCTCAAAGAACGACAAGCTAGTAAACGCGCACGCACACACTAACACACGTGTACACCAGTAAGTATTATAGTATTAAATATTAGTATATATTAATATGGAATAGGGTGTGAAATATTTCTATAATCTTCAAAAGAGTAGCGTGGTCTAGCGTGTTAAAGTGACCCCTCCCTTTTTTTCAAAGACTGAGACACGCACGGGCGCGCACGCGCGCACACACGCGCACACACGCGCACACACGTGCACACACACACGTATTTACAGTGAATAAAGTCAGGGTATTTTACCAGAATGGTCTGTAATATAACAATGTTGATAAAATACTTTGACATATCTTGAACATTTCTGAGTGAGTTGTCTCTGAATTCATTAATTTTATCAGCATTGTAACATGGCAGCTGCTGATATTAAGAAGTGCCAGTAGTATTCACAAGAATGTTTAAAATTTGGATTCATAACTTTGTTTACCAATGAAACAATGACTATGTGCCTAATATGTGAAAAAGCACTTTTGCATTCTTACCTTGGCATTAAATTATTTTACCTAAAACCCTTAAATCTTTTTTGTATTTAGTTTGATTGAGATCTATATTATTTAGTTTATAGGTATCAAAGTTAATTTCCTTTTCAAAGAGTGGAACTTTACCTACATTAAACTGCATCTGCCATTTCTCCGACCACATCTTCAACCTATCTAGATCATCTTGTAGTTCTCTTGTGTTCTCGTCAGAATTTATTTGTCTGGAAATTTGATCCCCTCACATAAGTCGTTTATATTGTGACTAGCAAGAGGCCCAGTGCTGAACCCTGTGGAACACTGCTGGTAATGGTTCCCCTTTCTGATTTCTCCCATTTATTCAACCTCTCTGTTGCCTCTCGGTTATCCATATCTCTATCCAGAAAATAGTGTGCCACCATTATCCAGAAGATAATGTGTCACCATTATCCAGAAGATAATGTGCCACCATTATCCAGAAGATAATGTGCCACCATTATCCAGAAGATAATGTGCCATCATTATCCAGAAGATAATGTGCCACCATTATCCAGAAGATAATGTGCCACCATTATCCAGAAAATAATGTGCCACCATTATCCAGAAGATAATGTGCCACTATGTTCTTCAACAAACTCCTGTCAGGAACTTTCAAAGGTGTTACTGAAATCCATAAACACAATATCGGATTCTTTATCTTGGTCTACACCTCAAATATTTACCTTAGGAATTTTTTTTAGTAAATCATTTACCCCAAACTTACCTATCACCACCTATTTAACCGTTTTTCCCACTCTAGCATTCATGTCTCTTACCACAGTTACTCTCTCACTTGGCTTAAAACTTCCCAAAATCTCTCTCTCTCCTCTACACTCCTCTCTTCTCCAGGAGCATTCGCATTCGACCCTTATTTTAATCCACATAATCTTTAAATTTATAGGTTTATATTCTCTCTTCTATAACGGATCCTTCAACATTATTGTTACCTCTTTCTTAGCTCTAACTCTCTCAGCTACCCCTGACCTAATACCATTTAGTTTTCCCCACTGAAACTTCTCTATCCCCTTCAGCTTTGTTTCACTTAGAGCCAGGACATCCACCTTCTCTTCCATCATAACACTGGCAAAAATCTCTTATCTGAGCACAGAAGAAGCTGTTACTAACACATTGCTCCAGGCATTTTGGTCGCCTCTTACGACACGCATGACTTGTTTACCTTCATCCAATTTTTCTGCTCTCTATTAGTCTATCGTAACTCACTATTAGGTGTGTGAAGCAGGTATTTCTATTCTTGTACAGTACGATTCTCTATAATGAAATTTGTGCTCTTTAATTTTTCACTAGTCTATTTATTAATTGTTTTATCAAACTGCATGCCTCCTTTCTTGAATGTTATACTTGTGCTATTATCTTTTCAGGTACCTGGCACTTAAATTTTCTTAGGTATATGATGAAGTATTTCTCATGATGTTTGTCTTTGCCATTTATAGTTTAGGTAATATCCCGGTTCGATAGTAAAGAGGTGCTCTAAAATCCTTAGCCAAGTTTCTTAGTTATTTTTTTCTAGGATGACTAGGTCATTGTTTTCAGTTTAGTCACATTAACCATTCTCTTCCTTATTTCACTATGGAGGCTGACAGCTGTCGCTCAGTCTGTTTTGCTTCTATGTCGTTTTCGAAAAGCTTTTTTCTTGCTCATTTATTCATAAAATTCCTTTCTTTCTCGTTTTTCTGTCATTTCTGAGTTTCGCAGTCTTGTATTGGTCGTCGACCCATGGGTTCAGTTTGTCTAACATCTGTTCTTCCAGGGTGAGTTGGTATTTATCTTCTCCATGCACTCTCGGGTGGAGATTCATAGTTTCTTATATACAATGAAACTTTGCTTTCCACTATATTCCTAGTATTAATATTCTCATATTCTCGGTCATCTGTTTATTATGGTTTTTTTTTTTCTATTTGTCATTTTTCTGTTGCTGTGGCTCTGAGGGGAACCCAGTTTGCCAATTCATCTCGTCGTGTTTGAAATCGTCTAATAATTCCTGTTTTTGTTGTTCTTTATTCACTATATACTTTTATTCTGTTTGCGTTTTCTGTTTTGCAGCTGTCGTGTTTGACTGCGCGAATTATTCAATAGAGACAATTAGTTGTGTCTGTGTAGTCTGAGAAATTTTCACGGTTAGAGATTAATATTTCCTTGAAATTGAGGGTTAAGGGGTGAGCGCAGTGTGATGGAAGGTAAACGTGGGCGAGTGAAAGAAAGGGGACGAGGAAAGAGGGTTGGAAAAGAGGAAATATGTTAGAGGACCGTTGGTTTCTCTTGCCAGTACGTAAAATAATAAAATTTTCTATTTGAACTTACTGGGCGAGCTCATACTCTTGTTTCTGCCTTTTAACTTTCCATAGACTGTTGTTAAATAGCTCTGTCATGATTGTATGGCGTCCACATTCACTGAATTATTGTACAGTTAATTCCACTTACTTGCCACTCTTCTATTGAAGAACTTTTATCTGGCAACCTTGGCGCTCAATTATCTATACACCAGATAATGCAGTCATTTTTCTTTTAACATACTTTACTACCAATCTGTGAATATTTATGGATGTATTCACCTGTATATTATCACTTATTTATATTTGAAGGGATTTATTGTTGGCGTTTGGCCCTAGTTGACTGGTTTCAAGAATTTTCTTCCTTGTGGCTCCTGCAAGTTCTGTCCGCAAAGTGAATATGATGTTTGCTCTTCACCCAGTCATTCCAGGTCCTTGCCACCCTGAAGCTAGAAAAGTTGTTTCTAATATTACTGTGACTCATATGACTACTATCTAACTGTGCCCTCTATTGATTTTCTCCTTCCGAACTGTCTATGATTCTGCCTTATGAAGTGTAGGCTATCTGTTTCTTTGAGTGTTGTGTGTACTCACCGAGTTGCATTTGCTGGGAGTCGAGTTTTAACTTCTGTCCCTCGTCTCACAATTGACCTTGTACGCCTTGTTTCACTAATTCTCTTTCCAGTGACTGTTGTCATATAAAACCTTAAAAATATATATAATGTTTTGTAGAGGTTGATGCCGTGAAGGATGGCAGTTTTATAGTATTCCAAGAATGGATTACATTTCGCCAGCCACTTTCTATTCCTTCGTCAAGGTCTTTTATATTGATTATGAGAAACAAAATGCCCAAAACTGATCCTTCTACAAGGCTACTTATGCTGGTTCCCACACACATTTCATCCCATTTTTGCAAAACTCTCTTCAATGTAGATCTCAACTATAGGTCATTGTTCTTGTAATTTGAAGCCAAGAATTCTTAATAAAAATTAAGTCTCTTAATTTTATTGTGAACACAAATGTGTTGTTACTTGTGATTTATTTTTATGTTAACAAGAAAATATATGTCAACCCTATAACTTCTACGCCATATGATAGATTACCTATCAAAAAAGTCCTGAGAGTAAATCTTTTTGAGAATTTATGCACGACATAAGATAAGAACATCTCGGAGAAGAGTTCGCACCTGATAAAACACGTCAGGAAACTGGAGAAGATCAAAGGTTCACGACGAGACTGGTACCGGATGTAAAACTGTTTAATAGCGAGGAGAGACTTAAGAAGCTTCAAGTAACAAACACAATTTTAAAAGCGTTCATAGTATTAGCTTGTCTGAGAAGCGGGGAGAAGCCAGGGTGAACAGAATACCATGGAAGAAGCAGACGAGCCACAGAGATGATTTAAATTCTTATCAGGTCTCAGGATAGTAAGGGTAATAAATTTGATGTAATGATAATGGAGGCAAACACAATAAGCAACTTCAAATGTTGGTATAATTTAACTGTATAGAGGCCATTAAAGAATGAAGACTGTCATTAGTAGTTAGATCAGGCCAGGAAGTGCGAATTGATACGTAAACACACACAGTAGCGGCCAGTGAAGAGGCGTGGCCAGGAGCTATGAATCGACCCCTGTAACCACAACTAGGCGAGTACACACACACAGTGAGTGAGTTATCAGGTAAAACGGCTTATCATAATTTGGGGACGAAAGAACAGGAGAAGTGATTTTATACAAAGTATTTGAAATGCTCGTTCTTGACTGAAGGTCCAATTGAACGGAGCAACCTTCCCTGGCAACTCTGAGAAGGGAGTTGCAATAGATGAAAAACTTATAAAAAAAAAAAAAACTCTAAAATCCTGCTACGCTCTCAGGATCTTTGATCTTCAGCAATCTGTAACTTTGGGAAACTGCAGATTGCAACTACCTTTCGCTGGTCAGCTGTAACCCCTCTAGGAGTGACTACGTTCCCTTAGTAACAGAACTCTAAGAGTTTGGCAGTCAATAGGCAGGTATATACCTCGGTCTGGTGCACAGTTCAAAAGACAAAGCTATTGTTTTGTCTTTGCTTGTTCAATACTTGCAGTAATCGACAGATTGTATCTGGATATTCTGTAACAGGTGTTTCTCTTCCACTGGTTGGACAGAAAACTTTGAGAAGAATTCTTCCTGCGGAAGCAGGACCGACACGTTGGTCAGGGAGGTCATCCTCTACCAGAGCGGGATACCTATAGCGTACGAGATCCACGAGCTTGGTGCTAGCCACAGCTTCGAGTGGTATTTGCGACTGAGAGGCACGAAAGACAACCACTGAGAAATGAGTCAATACACCAACCACTGCAGAAGTGTCCTTTTGCAGACTAGCTATCAGTGACGCTCACAAGAGCAGTTTAGCCTGGGTCAAGTAGTCGCTTACTGTTGGGGCATCTCCTGACACCTGAAGCGTTCTCATGCACTACTGTAACAAAGAAGTTGTTAGGTAAAAGGACATATGTGGAACATATGTGACATTTTATTCTGGCAAAGTTTCGTTCTCCAGGAGCTGTGTCAAGCCACTACCGGCTTGACACAGCTCCTGGAAATTCTACCTTTATTAACAAAAACGCTATAACGTCAAGACTAGAAAATGAATACATGGCATCGTCAATGCCATACCGCTAGGAAACGTTACTAGGAAAGTTAGCATTCTGCAGGTCACTAATGCATGCACTTGAGTGCTGTGTGGCAGAGGATAGCACTTGAGGTGATATCCCCTGAATAGGACGACTTAGACACCAATCCGGGTATGCCAGTTATGAGGGTCAGGTACGATCCTAAGATCTCTGTCGCAAATTCAAGCTGCAGGTCACCAGGATAATTTGATATTATCGACAACCAAGAGGAGCACAGTTAGCTCTAGACTTTGAACAGAAAGGAAACAATTACCACGGATGAGTGAATTAGTGCCAACCTCTCTACAATGATTGTAGTACTAATGGGCTCACTAACACTGCATTTTTTTAAATTTCTTATCCTTGAATAAATTTGATCATATAATGTTGACTTATGCTCCTGAGTCGACAGTAACTTGAACTGGTAGAGTAAACAAACTTGCTTGGAATAAATGACATATATCTGCTCTAGAATGGACATGCAGGCAGACAGCAATGTCATCAGCGGCATACATGGTTTTAATTTCCTTCCCAAAAATCTCTTCATCATTAACTCGAGAAGCAGCCTTTTTTCTTCTTCAAGACATTTGGAAGCCACTGAACTGCTCAGGGCACCAGAATGGCGATAGAAGATTGACACCAATATGCAGGTATGGCTGGAAGCTCCAGTACTGGTGTATGACTTTTCCTGAAAGTTGTGACGTAGAGGCGTTCAGTGCTGAACGAGAACCTCCATGCATACGGCCAACACATGCAAGACACCCACTACATCCGCGACAACTGCGAGAACACCTGCGCGAATCTTCTAGTGCCAACGCTTAGCAGTCAAGGGTATGGTGGCTTGACAACTGATGGTAAAGGCAGTACGGGGCACTGTCCCTTGAAGCGGGCCAAGACCCCTAGGAGCTTCCCGTGAGGAGCACTGTTAAGGGGGGTCAACCACATGCACTCATAACATTAAGATCATGTTGCTGTTTTCTGTAAATTTTAAAATAACATTTATATTAAATACTCTATTTATATATTTATTCTTTAAATTTCTACACATGCGAAGCTGAGATATAATTGATTATAGTATAAGTATTTATAAGCCATGTGTTATATATAAGATATGAGTTTTATTAAAGGTTGTATGTGTGACAGGTATTCTAAATTAACAGGTATTAGATGTAAATGCCTTTTTTTGTTTGTTTGTATTTGTTCTCAGTGGTTCGCTGATGTGTGGCGACATAGTCATACGTTATCGTGCATCATAAAGCATATTTCTACCAGTGGTAGTTATCGACTTGTTATGACGTTGGTTTAAGATTTAAGGTTCTCTAGCTATAGAGACAGACAAAGCCCGGCAGTAAGAGAGGTGTGAGGTGGTGTGGATGTAGTCCGGCAGAGGAGGCAAGAAGGGTCCTGCACTATCTTACAAGTTAAGACTTCATTATATCTATCTATAACGTGCATATGGGAGTGATTTTGTCACTATGTTCAATATTCTTAAATGTTGTGGCGGTGAATGTACACTGAAAGTACACACACCTCTAAATGGTATTAAATACCGACACGATGGAAAAAGAGACACAGTTGCGATAATGAATCCTTTAATGGCACCGCTTTGCCAACGCAGTGGGTTTTATCATGTCATAAACCTGCCATATGTGTTTGTGATTTGATAAAACCCACTACGTGTATATACACAGAAAGGCATCCTTGCTTCTCAGTGTATGTAACCAAGCTTCTAGGTGCGTATACGCTAAGAAGGATCCGCACTTCTCGGCGTACATACGGATCCAACTTTCCCAAGTAATGAGGTAAGGAAATTACATTATATGATGTGGGTTTTCGAGAGAGGAGAGAGAGAGAGAGAGAGAGAGAGAGAGAGAGAGATAGATTGGTGTTTGTGATTTCCTCTTGTACTAATATTTGTCCACCACTCGATTAAGTCTAAGATATGCACTCTCATCACGCACTGACACATGCATCTGGTTATGCACTTAAAGACACATTTCGTTTACACGCTTTAGATAAGCAGTGTGGTCATGAACTATTAAATATGTACTTGTTCCTCCATTCTACACATGCTCTTATTTTATTAGCATACATCCTGGTTCAAAACTATTTATGTATTCCCTTCATATAATCTAGTTGGTGCAGAGAGGATTCAATGAGGTCCACTCGATAGGTCATTGTCCACTGGGGTGGATGAAAAAATTATACGTAATATTGTCAAATTTTGTGCAAGCAAATCTGCAATACACGTTGCAAGATTTATACTCTGGCATAAAACTGAATCGCTATTAACTCTTAAGGGGATTCCATAATATTTTCAAAGTATAATAATCATGGGAGTGGCGAGAAGAACCAGTATACACCTAACAAGAAGCCACATATAGATAAGTAAGATACATGTTCAACAGTTATTTATCTTTATTACGAAACGTTTTGCGTACACAGTAAGCTTCGTCAGTTGAATACAGAGGCGGCAAATATGGAGACTGCGTAAATAATAGAGAGGGAAATATGATGTAAAGAGTACATCAACCACGAGAGTATTTATAAAGGTGGTCAGTCCCTCAGCCTATAGTCTTCAACAATGTGAAGCATGAGTATGGAGCCTTTTATAGTGCCTGAGATGAGGCGAGGAGAATGCAGATGACGTTACAGGAAGCGGGGACCGCTGGTGAAAGTAAAAACATAAGTAATGAGGAACACTGCTAGGCATATAAATGCTAGGCATATCCTCAAACCCACCTCTACTAACTCATAACCAGTGACGGGGCAATGAAGATACAGATGGCCTCTCTAACATGATTCCGTTGTGTTAGTGTCAGACTTGTATCAGTAAAATAATGGTACATATATAATACCGCCAAAGAGATAAGTAGGAACTTGAATAACATGAATACAGACTGTAACCGACTGAAGCCTACTATGTAGATGAAACGTTTCGGAATAACGACACACAGCACAGAGAGTGTAATGGACAAGTGTAGTAGTAGCAGCTGCAACACACACAGCAAGAGGCATTCTTGAGCTTCCCCAGCACTCGGGCTTAATGCCCAAAGCTGGGGTGTGACTCCAAAAGGATCCTGTAGTGCTTGCTGGCTTTGCACCTCCTGACATCGTCTGCTGCTATGCAGCTGCCATAATCTTCGAGCCCAGTGTGGGCGGGGTTTGTGGCAGCCCAATGTGCCTATCTTCTCCCTCCGAGCCCCGTGGGGGCGAAGAATGAGGCTAGGCCTGGGAACAGCTGGTCCCAGAAGACGAGGAGGTACTTGTACCTCCTCCCATGGCAGACATTGGTCTGAGACACTCCCTCAGCAGGGAGCCAAGGCTGGGCCACCTCTTGGAAAAGGCCTGGGCCGGGCGATTATACCGACGAATCTACAACAGAACAGAACGGAATGACGACACCTAACTGTTATGCATATGTCTTATTTATCTACTTGTCTTTATTGTATACAGTTGCTTAAAAAAAAGACCCCACACACACACACATACACACAGGGTCAGTCCAAGGATCGGTGCTGTTTCTGGTATATGTGAACGACATGACGGAAGCAATAGATTCGGAAGTGTCCCTGTTTGCAGATGATGTGAAGTTGATGAGAAGAATTCAATCGGACGAGGAACAGGCAGAAATACAAAGGGATCTGGACAGGCTGCAGGCCTGGTCCAGATCGAGAAACTGGCTCCTGGAGTTCAGTCCCACCAAGTGCAAAGTCATGAAGATAGGGGAAGGGCAAAGAAGACCACAGACGGAGTACAGTCTAGGAGGCCAAAGACTAAAACCTCACTCAAGTAAAAGGATCTTGGGGTGAGTATAACACCGGACATATCTCCTGTGGCGCACATCAACCAAATAACTGCTGCAGCATACGGGCGCCTAGCAAACCTAATAATAGCATTCCGACATCTCAATAAGGAATCGTTCAGGACCCTGTACACTGTGTACGTTAGGCCTATATTAGAGTATGCAGCACCAGTCTGGAACCCACACCTAGCCAAGCACGTACGGAAATTAGAGAAAGTGCAAAGGTTTGCAACAAGTCTAGTCCCGGAGCTAAGGGGTATGTCCTACGAGGAGAGGTTAAGGGAAATCGACCTGACGACACTGGAGGACAAGAGAGATAGGGGGGATATGATAACGAGATATAAAATACTGAGAGGAATCGACAAGGTGGACAGAGACAAGATGTTCCAAAGATGGGACACAGCAAAAAGGGGACGCAGTTGGAAGTTGAAGACTCAGATGAATCACAGGGATGTTAGGAAGTATTTCTTCAGTCATAGAGTGGTCGGGAAGTGGAATAGTCTGGGAAGTGATGATAAAGCTCAAAGAGCAGGAAGAGTGACCTAGTAGCGGTCAGTGAAGTGGCGGGACCAGGAGCTGTGAATCGACCCCTGCAACCACAATTAGGTGAGTACATACTCACACACACTCACTCACACACACACACTCACTCACTCACACACACACACTCACTCACTCACACACACACACACACACATACACACATACACACACACACACACATACACACACACACATACACTCACTCACTCACACACACTCTCTCTCACACACACTCTCTCTCACACACACACTCTCTCTCACACACACACACACACACACTCAACCCGGACGCCGAAGAGAGGTATCAGATTTAAAGGACTGTCTCTCATATCTAATTAATACACCCACTTATGTTTGTTATTAATCCTTGCAGCCAGCCAGCTGTTTACACACATGCCAAATGACCCACACAGCTGGTTACAGACCTTCCCACCTATTCCGCAGAATTTTACAAAGTAGCTGACCCATGTGCTTCCCAGATGGCTACAGACCCGCCCATATATTCTCCCATCCGTTTACGCAATAGAGAATTCATCCATCTCCCCCCCCCCCCAGATAGTTGCAGCACAACCCTTCCATGTGGCCAGATATTTACCCACCTGTCCAGACACCCACACAGCTAGTAATTTATTCTTCAACCTACTGATCCAGATGGTTGCAGACCCGTTCACTAACACTCACCTAACTTTATATTAATTTGTTAACTGTTTCACCTTGATTTTAACACAGACACAAGCTGTAAGACAGTTTCTCAAACACTGCTAGATGCGTATACACAACACATTTGGTTACACAACACATTTGGTTACACAACACATTTGGTTACACTATTTAAGCTAGTTACAAACTCAATCTCTCTCTCTCTCACACACACACACGTCAAAAAATTAGAAAAAAAAATAAAAGGTTTGCAACGAGACTAGTCCCCGAGCTAAGGGGTCTGTCCTATGAGACGATGTTAAGGGAAATCAACCTGACGACTCTGGGGGACAGGAGGGATAGGGGGTACATGATAAAACAGAGAAGAATTGACAAGGTGGACAGGGGTAGAATGTTTCATGGATGGGACACAGCAACAATGGGACACTCATCCGAGTTCTCAGCTTCCAGTTGGAAGTTGAAAACTCAGATGAGTCATAGAGATGTTAGGAAGTATTTGTTTAGCCTTAGAGTTTTCAGGAAGGAAAACGATCTGGAGAGTAAAGTAGTGTAGGTAGGATCCACACATAGCTTTGAGAAGAGGTATGATAAGACTCATGGAGCGCGGAGAGAGTGATCTAGTAGCGACTAGCGAAGAGGCCCAGCCCCTGCAACCACACAGGTGAGTACATATGAGTACACACACACACAGTAACGCCCACGTACACAGCCCCTGTGGCCTGGTGGCTAAAGCTCTCACTTCACGCACGGAGGGCCGGGTTTAATTCCCGGCGGGGCGGAAACATTTCGAAGTGTTTCCTTACACACACACACATATACATACAACAGGCCTAGTGTCAAATCGACATGTCCCTAGGACAAAATGGTAACTAACTAACCAATTCACCCACCCGCTCACTCACTTAGCCACCCACACCCTCTCAGCCGCCCACTAATCAAGCCACCTACTCACCCAGCCATCCATTTACCTAGCTACCAACTCAGCCACTCATCCATTTACCAACTCTTCAGTATCCCGCCACTCAGGCAACTCACTCGTTTACCCTCCTACCTGTCCAGGAGCCTTCCCATCCAGTCGCCTACTCATCTACCACTTATCAATCCAACAACTCATCCAACCGTTTGGTGACCCAGCCGCCCACTCTCCCAGCTAACAAACCCAGCAGCTCAGTTCAACAGCCACCCACTCATAATACCTCTCTCCTACCTTCAATAACCACTCACTCTACCAGGCTGAAACTCACACGACCCCCAACACACCCAGCCACTCACTCTACCAGGCTCACACTCACACGACCCCCAACACACCCAGCCACTCACTCTACCAGGCTGGCTCTCTCTCACACACACACAGTCACCCACTTTACCAGCCGCCCACTTCACTAGCCTCCCACCCAGCCAGCGAGTATGACCTTTCGTGGAAGACGTTGATATATGGTTGACAGAAGCTGAAGTACCGAAAGATCTTCATGATGGTCCGTGTGTGCAAGAGTGTGTGCATATATATAATTGTGTATGTGTGTGTGTGTTTGTTTGCATGTATGTCTGAGCGTGTTTTACCAGTTACCTTTTTCGCTGGACTGCGTTCAGGAATTTTTTGATCCTGTTGACACTGCCTCATCTGAAGCCCGGTTTCTCGCACCCATCACCTGCCATTCTTCTCTTTATAATGTAACGAAAGGCACTGAAAGTTCAGTACTTCATGATCACTAGTGCCCAAGGAATTCTCATATTCTATTTCACTTAGGTCAGATGAACTTGCAGCAAATAATAGATTCAGTCTTGCTGGCTCAATTCCTTTCTTGCCTTGTCCTTAACACGGTGACCAACAAAAAATTTCCTTATCCACCGTGTTCAACCTAACCCTCCATGACTCCGGTCCCTCATCTGGGTTCCAGTTCTTTGTGTCTGTTTATGGTTGAAATCACCCATAATAAGGAGCTATACTCTAGCCAATGTACTTTCCTTGTTGCTTCTGCAGTGATGTCAACTATTGCTTTGTAGATGTCTTCTTATTCGTGTCTTGGTCTCCAACTGTGCGGTTGTAGTTTATAAGTCACAACAGTTACTATTCTAGGTCCCCCGTTTATAATTGCTACTTATATAGTTGTTGGCTTCATGTCTGTTTATGGGTCATATCTATTCAAAACTCCATCGATTTCTGATTGGCATTGTCACCACTAGTGTTGGTGCTGAGAAATAAAGGGTTGGTCTCGAGGTGGACCTCCTAGGAAAAGGGCTGGAAAGTGATTTTTTTTTTTTTAGATTGGAGGGGTCCTTCCTCCTGCCTCCTTATCTGCAAATATTCTCCCTGTATAACGGCTTTTTTACATCCACTCTACTGCACCCTCTTCATTTCCATCCTGTATTAATTCAGGTGTACATAATGTAGTGTGTCCTTCTGGTTTGATCATCGTTAATTGCCAAGGGAGAACTTCACAGAGTCATCTGAAAAATTTCGATCTCTCTTCCTATGCACCCTGGACAGCAGGATTAAGATTTTGTAGGCCCCTGGGCTATAGGTACTGTGAGGCCCCTGGGCTATAGGTACTGTGAGGCCCCTGGGCTATAGGTACTGTGAGGCCCCTGGGCTATAGGTACTGTGAGGCCCCTGGGCTATAGGTACTGTGAGGCCCCTGGGCTATAGGTACTGTGAGGCCCCTGGGCTATAGGTACTGTGAGGCCCCTGGGCTATAGGTACTGAGAGGCCCCTGGGCTACAGGTACTGTGAGGGCCCTGGGCTACAGGTACTGTGAGGGCCCTGGGCTACAGGTACTGTGAGCTCCCCATTGACATTTTCAAAAGAAAAAAAAGTTAAAGAAATGTTAAATTTATTTTTAAAAGGCTAACTACAAATATAATTCAAATTTCTTGGAAATAAATTTCTCTAAAACATCAGTAAATTGTAAGTTGTTGAGAACATCTTTTTCAATTGCCATGATGGGCAAAATGCACATCATTAAAAAATGTAAAATTAAAATCATATGAAAAGGAAGGTAGGCAAAATTTGACAAGGTTTGACAAGTTCACACAATGACACTATATTATAATGCCTTAACAGACCGAATAACGCCCTGCCTTATGGGGATCCATTCTTAAATCTTTATAAAAAAAATCACAACAGTCAACATTTCATCATATCCGTGATGTAATAACTTATTATAATTATAAACTTACGGCAATGACTGTGAGCACTCTCCACAGACACTGCTGTAAGTTAGTCTCCGGAGGCCCTCCAGCTGGCGGAGGCGCTTGGGCGCAGCCCCTAAAGCCAATGCCTCAATGAGACTCTGTGCAACCAGTGACCAATATGATCTCACGTTGCTTGTCATGTTGCTTCCTGGTTTTCCTTTTAACTTCCTTGAGTACTGGTCTACCACGTTTTCCCTCTCATTTCTCTTCCCTCAAAATTCCTGTCTCTTTTTGCTCTTTCCCACTGTTGTCTCTGCTGTTACTTT
Source organism: Cherax destructor (assembly GCA_009830355.1). Taxonomy (NCBI): domain Eukaryota; kingdom Metazoa; phylum Arthropoda; class Malacostraca; order Decapoda; family Parastacidae; genus Cherax; species Cherax destructor. Next base: position 37,350 of record WNWK01009373.1, on the reverse strand, counting down.
CTTAGCAACATCATCATCTGAGAGCATCTTAGTTTGTTTCCTTCTTTGACCTTTCTGTATACCACTGCTTCTACCCTTACTACTCTTCGCTTTATTTCCTCTTAAGATTCCTTTAACAGTTTTATTTCCTCTTCTGAGAATAGGGTTAATTATTCAGGCACATTAACCGTATTATTTGTTCTGACACCTCTTTATCTTATTTTCTTGTTTTGACACCTATTATCTTGTTTTTTATGTCTCCGGTCCCACATGTGGCTCCAGAGTCTGTCACATAGTTGAAATCCCCTGTGATGAGTAACTTTGCCCTGCTTATGTGGGGCCGTCTGGTCACCTCGGCTAGTATGTCCACCATCGTTCTGTTGCTCTCGTCGTATTCGTGTTTTCATCTCCTACTGTTTGGTAGCGGGTTGTTCATCACTGCTATCATCACTTTGGACCCCTGGTTAGAAGTGTTCTTACTATGCAGTCATCCACTGCATAGTATAGTACAGCCAAGTGCAGTAGTCATGGTGCAATGATCTTCTTGTGCTCTATGTTAATTTATGTGATGCACAGGTGTGTGTACTCACCTAGTTGTGGTTGCAAGGGTCGAGACTCAGCTCCTGGCCGCGCCTCTTCACTGATCGCTACTAGGTCCTCTCTCTCCCTGCTCCATGAGCTTTATCATACCTCGTCTTAAAGCTATGTATGATTCCTGCCTCCACTACCTCACTATCCAGACTATTCCACTTCCTGACAACTCTGTGACTGAAGAAATACTTCCTAACATCCCTTTGACTCATCTGAGTCTTCAACTTTCAATTGTGACCCCTTGTTTCTGTGTTTCACCTCTGGAACATCCTGTCTCTGTCCACCTTATCTATTCCTCGCAGTATTTTGTATGTCATTATCATGTCTTCCCTAACCCTCCTGTCCTCAAGTGTCGTCAGGCCGATTTCCCTTAACATTTCTTCGTAGGACATTCCCCTTAGCTCTGGAACTAGCCTTGTTGCAAACCTTTGCACTTTCTCTAATTTCTTGACGTGCTTGACCAGTTGTGGGTTCTAAACTGGTGCTGCATACTCCAGTATGGGCCTGACGTACACGGTGTACAGTTTCTTGAACGATTCCTTACTGAGGTATTGGAATGCTATTCTCAGGTTTGCCAGGCGCCCATATGCTGCAGCAGTTATCTGGTTGATGTGTGCTTCTGGAGACGTGCTCGGTATTATACTCACCCCAAGATCTTTCTCCTTGAGTGAGGTTTGCAGTCTTTAGCCACCTAGCCTATACTCTGTCTGCGGTCTTCTTTGCCCTTCCCCGATCTTCATGACTTTGCATTTGGCGGGGTTAAATTCGAGTAGCCAGTTGCTGGACCACGTGTCCAGCCTGTCCAGGTCTCTTTGTAGTCTTGCCTGATCCTCATCTGATTTAATTCTCCTCATTAACTTCACATCATCTGCGAACAGGGACACTTCTGAGTCTATTCCTTCCATCATGTCATTCACATATACCAAAAATAGCACTGGTCAAAGGGCGGGGTCCCTGTAGGACCCCGCTCGGCGCAGGCGCCCATTGTGATACCTCATCACGTACCATGACTCGTTGTTGCCTCCCTGTCAGGTATTCTCTGATCTATTGCAGTGCCCTTCCTGTTATACGTGCCTGATCCTCTAGCTTCCTCTTGTGAGGAACTGTGTCGAAGGCCTTCTTGCAGTCCAAGAAAACGCAATCAACCCATCCCTCTCTCTCGTGTCTTACCTCTGTTACCTTGTCATAGAACTCCAGGTCTGTGACACAGGATTTGCCTTCCATGAATCCGTGATGGTTGTCGTTTATAATCTTGTTCCGGTCCAGGTGCACCACCACTCTCCTCCTGATAACCTTCTCCATGACTTTGCATACTATACACGTCAGTGACACTGGTCTATAGTTTAGTGCCTCGTTTCTGTCTCCTTTCTTAAAAATGGGGCCTTATCTATATGTGGTTGCAGGGGTCGATTCACAGCTCCTGGCCCCACCTCTTCGCTAGTCGCTACTAACATCCCTATGGCTCATCTGAGTTTTCAAATTCCAGTTGTGGCCCCTTATTCTATGTCCCATCTCTGAAACATTGCAGCCCTGTCCACCTTGTCAGTTCCTCTCAGTGTTTTATACGTCGTTATCATGTCATTTCCCTTTCCCTCCTATCCTTTAGTGTCATCAGGTTTGAGTTCCCTTAACCTCTCCTCATAAGAATACCCCTTTAGCTCCGGGACTAATTTTGTTGCAAACTTTTGCACTCTCTCCAATTTCTTGACGTGTTTGACCGTGTGGGTTTTTTATACTGGTGCTGCATACTCCAATATGGACCTGACGTACACGGTGTACATTGCCATGTTGCTATTCTCAGGTTTGCCAGGCTCCCATATGCTGCAGCGGTTATTTGATTGATCTGCGCTTCAGGGGACGTGCTCAGTATAATGCTCACTCCAAGATCCTTTTCCTTAAGTGAGGTTTGCAGCCTTTGATCCCTAGCATGTACTCCGTCTGCGGTCTTCTTTGTCCTTAGTAATTAGTCCTTAGCAGTAAAATATATAAACATTATATTATGATATATAAGAAAAACCAAAAGTTTGTTTTACTGTTTTTGTACTCTAAATGAGGCAAGTTAGCAAATAACAATGTTTCTCGTATATTTGTGTTGAAGCCAGCTGGGTAGTGATGACACGGTGACGTCAGTAGCTTATGACAACACTGGTGGACCCCCTCATGACAGCCACTGGCAGTGTACGCTCCACCGCTGTGCAGAGAGGACGTCAGTTACTCCGCAGGTGAGCTCAACCACATGTTGCTTCATCACTCGCACTTGTAAAACTAACAAATATATAATATAAATGAGGAATCAGCGAGTTTCCACATTGTTAGACCATTTGTTTCAATGCGATATTTTTTTTTTAATATTTAGGCAGAAATGCCTATTGTTAGTGTATTATAGTATGACCCTTGTGGTTTAGCGCTTCTTTTGATTATAATAATAATAATAATAGTGTATTATATGGAAATTTCAAAGGTTATGTTAAACTACGGAACTAGAGAGTTGAAATATAATTGTATATTGCATCGTGAGGGAGGTGATCACGAGGTCTGTTGACTCTGCTCTGGGATCCCCTTCAGTGGAAGATTTAATTAACCAGTATTTTAATGTAATAATAATAATGTGAGGGAGAGGTGAGTTGATGTTAATGAATGCTCCTAATCCAAGGACTTGGAGCTATACTTTTTCCTGACTCAAGAGTTTAATTATATAGTAATAATGCTGAGGCAGCCAAATAAGTTTGGCAGCCTCGTTAATTTTGAATAAATTTTCCCCTATTTCATTTCTACTTAGTGAGACAGCACAATTTCGCACTATACCGAGTCATATCTTTCAGCTGGGAGTAGTGATGCTGGTGAGGGTCTGCATAGCGCTTCCTGGCGAATATTATAATCGCAAAACTAATAATTTTAACATCTAACCTTCAATATTAGATAAGTAAGTATAATTTTTTCCGTAAAATTCACTTTACATGAGCGTCAAATTTTTCACTAGATTGAGGTGCGGGATTTCCGACACTATTATCCAGAGGACTGAGGAGGGGTTATTGAGATGGTTCGGACATGTAGAGAGGATGGAACGAAATAGAACTTGGAGAGTGTATAAATCTGTAGTGGAGGGAAGGCGGGGTAGGGGTCGGCCTAGGAAAGGTTGGAGGGAGTGGGTAAAGGAGGTTTTGTGTGCGAGGGGCTTGGACTTCTAACATGCGTGCGTGAGCGTGTTAGGAGGGAATGGAGACGAATGTTTTTTAGGACTTGACGTGCTGTTGGAGTGTGAACAAGGTAACATGAAGGGATTCAGGGAAACCGGCAGGCCGGACTTGTGTCCTGGAGATGGGAAGTATAGTGTCTGCAGTTTTACAACTGTAGTGTAAGCGCGCCTCTGGCAAGACAGTGATGGAGTGAATGATGATGAAAGTTTTTTTTTTCCACCTTGCCTTGGTGGCCACCTTGCCTTGGTGGCCACCCTGCCTTGGTGGCCACCCTGCCTTGGTGGCCACCTTGCCTTGGTGGCCACCCTGCCTTGGTGGCCACCTTGCCTGTGCCACCTGCCTTGGTGGCCACCTTGCCTTGGTGGCCACCTTGCCTTGGTGGCCACCTTGCCTTGGTGGCCACCCTGCCTTGGTGGCCACCTTGCCTTGGTGGCCACCCTGCCTTGGTGGCCACCCTGCCTTGGTGGCCACCTTGCCTTGGTGGCCACCCTGCCTTGGTGGCCACCTTGCCTTGGTGGGAAACTGCCGATGTGTTAATAAAAATTAATAAAAATTCCATTAACAATATGTAAGTAACTACGACAACACGAATACTAGTCCAAAAGAAAATAAGACAATATATGGGTTAGTACCCCAAACACGGCTCTAACTGAATGCCTCCCAGTCCCATTTAAAGTATGATTTCTGCAAGATTACTTCTTCTCCCATGCATATAAATAAATGATGTATTCCTAGAAAAATATAAGACTGAAACAACTCCATTGCTTTGGCCTCAGAATACCACAGTAGTAACTTAAGAACTGTAAACAGAGTAATAACTATTGACCTGTAAATACCAGAATAGTAACTAGAACTGTGAATATCTGAATAGTAACGATAGACCAGTCAACACCCCCATAGTAACTGTACACCCATGAGCACGAGAACAGTAACTATGCCTGTGAACACCATAATAGTAACTATAGATATGTGAACATCAGAATAATAACTGCAGGTGAACACAAGAACAGTTACTGTAAATAAGTCAACACCAGAACAGTAACTGTAGACCTATGAGCTTCAGAACAGTAACTGTAGACCTATGAGCTTCAGAACAGTAACTGTAGACCTATGAGCTTCAGAACAGTAACTGTAGACCTATGAGCTTCAGAACAGTAACTGTAGACTTATGAGCTCCAGAACAGTAACTGTAGACCTATGAGCTCCATAACAGTAACTGTAGACCTGTGAGCTCCAAACAGTAACTGTAGACCTGTGAGCTCCAGAACAGTAACTGTAGACCTATGAGCTTCAGAACAGTAACTGTAGACCTATGAGCTTCAGAACAGTAACTGTAGACTTATGAGCTCCAGAACAGTAACTGTAGACCTATGAGCTCCAGAACAGTAACTGTAGACCTATGAGCTCCAGAACAGTAACTGTAGACCTGTGAGCTCCAGAACAGTAACTGTAGACCTGTGAGCATCAGAGCAGCAACAATATGTATTGACTTGGGAGCCCCAGAATAGTAACTGTAGACATATGGGAATCAGAAGAGTAAATCTCTAACTGTGAGCACAATAGTAGCAGCACTATTATCTAAACCTGTGAGCACCGGAATAGTAACTGGAGTAGTACCACCAGAACTATAGCTGAATTCCTTGGTGTTCATGGTTGGCGCGTGTGCACCCGAGAGTTTGTACAACCGACCTAGTGTATCAGAACACTAACTGGAGATCTGTATACCTGAAAGTCCGTGTACACCAGAGGGTTCATGTGCACTAGAGCTGTAATTGGACACCTATGTGCACCAGAGGGTCTGTCTACCCCAAAGACGTAAGTGGATACCTGTGTGCACCACGGTTAATTGAGACAGATGAGCGGCTGCTTTATTGTGCACCCCATGTTCATCTGTGAACGTTGGCACACACACATACACACACACAAAAAAAGGCTTACATGGTGCTTTATCAGACTCCACTGGACATAATTACAATTACTTCACATAACTAGTGTTCACGTTACAATGTGGAGATAGACTAAAAAAAATTGGGAGCTTGTTACCACTAAAAGACATTGGTCATAATTCAGTTTGTCTCATCAAAAGGCATTTGTCTAATCGACGTACAATGCGGATACCACCAAGATTTCAGACATGTTATCATTAACAGTGAAGTGATTCACCATATCCTTGCTTGGATACATCTCAGAGGTTGGATGTTTCGACACCTTAGTGTTACACACGATCCACACACTTTTGTTATTGGCATCTCTATAAAAGCAGGCGATGTAACATCCCCTCAATGAAGAACAGGGGTGCCACTAGCACGTTGAGGGACAACACACTAAGTGTCAGGGGCCCAAGATTGTTCAACTTCCTCCCGGCATAGAGATACTTATAGCTAGTATTAAACTATTAGTAACAACATATTGCAATATACTGACCTTATTACTTTCTCCGTAGACATGTGGGACTTTACACATTTCATTATGATAGACCTTGATCCTCTAGTTGTCGTCTGAACTCTTCAACTTTAATAATAATATAATTATTTCTACAAGTACATGTACAAGGTATACAGTCCTAGATGACATCTATAACATGCTACTATATAGAAAGCCTCTTGTTATGCAGAGCATTTCGGACAAATTAGGTCAGTTTTGTCCCAGGATGCGACCCACACCAGTCGACTAACACTCAGGTACCCATTTTACTGATGGGGAACATAGACAACCGGTGTAAGGAAACGCGTCCAATATTTCCACCCCTTTGCCGGGAATCGAACCCGGACCCTTATCGTGTGAAGCGAGAGCTTTAGCCACCAGCCACGGGGCATCAAACTAGTTTGCTAGTTCTTATCTGACAGTGTTTTTGAAACTTCTGATTGCGATACCAAAATTATACTTAACATTCTGTCTGTATTATACTAGTTTATATAATTCATCCACTTTGGCATACTCCTGGAGCACCAGTGACCCGCAAGAACCTGTATACCAGATGATTCACGTGCAGGACACTCGTGCACTGGAGGATCCGAGTGTACCAGACAAGTGTACACCACAGGACCCGTGTTAACTCAAACTGGTGACCTGTGAGTATAGCAATGAAGGGTCAGTGTGCACCAAAGGACTCGTATGCACCAGAGAATGGAATGCACAAAAATTTTAGTGTGCACTAGGGAACCCGTGAGCACCAGAGGACCCTTGTTCACCAAGTCTGGGATATCGTATGCTTGGTTTCCTGTCTGAGCCTGTGTATCTGTTTACCCCTGTTTGTTTAGCTGTGTACACACCTATATGTGGTTGAAGGGGTCGAGTCGGCAGTCTGTACTCACCTAGTTGTGGTTGCAGGGGTCGAGTCACAGCTACTGGCCCCGCCTCTTCACTGGTCGCTACTAGATCACTCTTCCTGCTCCATGAGCTTTATTATACCTTTTCGTAAGGCTATGTATGGACCCTGCCTCCACTATATCACTTCCCAGACAATTCCACTTCCTGATAACTCTGTGACTGAAGAAATACTTCCTAACATCCCTGTGATTCATTTGAGTCTTCAACTTCCAACTGTGACCCCAATTTGCTGGAACATCCTGTCTTTGTCCACCTTGTCGATTCCTCTCAGTATTTTATATGTCGTTATATCCCTCCTGTCCTCCAGTGTCATCAGGTCGATTTCCCTTAACCTTTCCTCGTAGAACATGCCCCTTAGCTCCGGGACTAGTCTTGCTGCAAACCTTTGCACTTTCTCTAGTTTCCTTACGTGCTTGGCTAGGTGTGGGTTCCAAACTGGTGCTGCATACTTCAGTATAGGCCTAACGTACACGGTGTACAGGGTCCTGAACGATTCCTTATTGAGATGTCGGAATGTTGTTCTTAGGTTTGCTAGGCGCCCGTATGCTGCAGCAGTTATTTGGTTGATGTGCGCCTCAGGGGATGTGCCCGGTGTTATACTCACTCCAAGATCTTTTTTCTTGAGTGAGGTTTGTAGTCTCTAGCCCCCTAGACTGTACTCCGTCTGCAGTTTTCTTTGCCTTTCCCCAATCTTCATGACTTTGCACTTGGTGGGGTTGAACTCCAGGAGCCAGTTGCTGGACCAGGTGTGCAGCCTGTCAAGATCCATTTGTAGTCGTGCCTTGTCCTCGTCCGATTGAATTCTTCTCATCAAATTCACATCATCTGCAAACTGGGACACTTCTGAGACTATTCCTTCCGTCATGTCATTCACAAATGCCAGAAACAGCACCAGTCCTAGGACTGACTCCTCTGGAACCCTGCTCTTCACAGGCGCCCACTCTGACACCTCGCCACGTACCACGTACCTCTCCGTCTTTCTGGAGTCTCTTCTGTCTCTTCTGTGAACACTTCTTTGAATCTCATGTTGAGCTCATCACATACTTCGTGGTCGTTTCTTGTGATCTTCCCTCCTTCCTTCCTCAGCCCGATTCCTGGTCCTTGACTTGTTTTCCTCCTGATGTGGCTTCAGGTCAGATTTGGCTTTCGCTGCTATGTCATTTTCGTATTGTCATTCCTGTGCATATTCATTTCTGGCTCTGACTGCTCTCCTTATTCTCCTGGGTCCTTTGCTTTCTATACTTCTTCCATTCTCTAGCACACTTAGTTTTGGCCTCTCTACACCTTTGGGTGAACCAAAGGCTCATCGTGGCATTCTCGTTATTTCTGTTACCTTTGGGTACAAACCTCTCCTCAGCTTCCTTGCATATTGTTGTCACATATTCCATCATCTCGTTTACTGGCTTTCCTGTCAGGTCTCTGTCCCACTGAATCCCATGCAGGAAATTCTTCATGCCTGTGTAGTCCCCTCTCTTGTAGTTTGGGTTCATTCGTCCTGCCCTTCCTGCTTCCCTCTCCACTTGTAATTCTACTATGTATTCAAAGCTCAGAACCACGTGGTCACTGGCCCCGAGAGGTCTTTCATACGTGATGTCCTTAATATCTTTACTACTCAGTGAATACTAGGTCCAGTCTTTCTAGTTCATCCTCTTCTCTGTCTCTGGTAGTGTCCCTTACGTGTTGGTACATGAGGTTTTCCAGTACCACCTCCATCTTAGCCCTCTACATTTCTGGGCCCCCATGTGACTCCAGGTTGTCAGTCGATTTTCTTGTGATTGAAGTCACCCATAATCAGCAGCTTTGCCCTGCTGGCATGAGCCCTTCTTGCCACTTCAGCCAGTGTGTCAACCATCACTCTATTACTCTCATCATACTCTTGCCTTGGCCTCCTGCTGTTCTATGGTGGGTTATACATCACTGCAATTACCACCTTGGAAACTCCAGACTGAAGTGTTCCTATTATGTAGTCTCTTGCTTCTCTTCTGTCTCCTCTCTCCAGCTCATCAAACTCCCATTGTTTTTTGATGAGCAGTGCCACTCCTCCACCCTCTCTGTTCCCTCTCTTTCCTCAGGATCTGATATCCATTGGAAAGATGGCATCTGTTGTTATTCCCGTGAGCTTGGTTTGTGTGAAAGCTATGATGTCCGGTGATGCCTCTTTGACTCTTTCATGCCACTCTCCTCACTTATTCGTTATTCCATCAGCGTTGCTGCACCATGCCTTCAGTTTCCTCTCCAACACTGTGTTCTAGGGGGGTCTGTGAGGGTGGGGGACCTGGCAGTGTGCTGTGGGATTCTACAGCATAGTGTGGGGTGGGGGCTGTAAGTATGGATTGTGGTTTTTGTTGGGATAGCGTGTTTGGGTGTGGGGTTCTGGGGGTGGTTGTGTGTGTTTGCACTTGTTGCTCTGTCCTGCTTTGGTTGTCCTCTGCTGACTCTGTCCTTGTTTCTCTTCCAAGCCCCTTTCGTTTGTGTCCCCTCTCCCTCAGCTGCTATCATTCTGTTCTTGTTTTGTCTCGGTCTAGGAACACCCTCTTTTATGTTGACGATTTCTTCAGCTGTGGTTTCTCTTGCAGGATCCTGTTCTGCACCGTTTCTGTCTTGAAAATCAGTTTGACTGGCCAATTTCTCCCCTTCAAGTGTTCCCCCCTATTCTCTGAAAATTTACTATCTCAGTCATGTCCTCCTCGTCTATTTCTTTGATTATGTTTTCAATCTCCTGTTTTTCTACCTGCCGTCTTTCATTGTGTGTCATCTCCTCACTATCTTGAAGCCCATGAATAAACACTGACTTCTCCCTCTCCTCCTCTCATTGACTATTCCTCTGTGTCTCTGGATCCCATTTGTACATGGTCATTGTCTCCCTTATTTTTTCCTGTAACTCTTGGTAGCATGGTCATGAATCTGTATTGGACCTATCCCCCTCTCCACTTTCTCCCCCCTCCCTTACTGTTATCCCTGCTCCCAACAGCTCTCCTGCTTCATTCCTCAGCCCTGCTTGGTGGACTGATAGGGCCTTAATGTAAGTCATGTCTCCTTCCTTTCCGTTGGGCTCCTCGTTCACTAGGGGTGTACCTGCTTCAGATTCTATGTCTCTTGGAAATAGTTCTTTAACTCGCTTCAGCCTATTTACCTCATATTTTAGTGCCTGTATCCTGGCTTCTGTGGCTTCAACTTGTGACTCCCATTTCTTCTTCTTTGCCTCCATCCTCTTCTCCATTTTTGCAGAAAGCTCACATAGTTTGCTCTCCCACCCTTGTTCCATCCTTTTTACATTGCTCTTCCATCCCTTCTTCCTTACCAGGACCATCTTCCTCTGATCCCCTGAGCCTTTGACTTCCCCTCTGAGCATGTGTATGTTTGTGAATATGCGCCTGTGTGCGAGCGCGCGAGTATGTGTGTGCATGCGTGTGTGACTCTACACATGAATATTTTCTGTTCACCTTTGTGTGTACTCACCTAATGCGGTTGCAGGGGTCGGGTCAAAACTCCTGGCCCGCCTCTTCACTGGTCGCTACTAGGCCCACTCTCCCTGCTCCATGAGCTTTATTGTACCTCTTCTTGAAGCTATGTATAGATCCTGCCTCCACTATATCACTCTTTAGACTGTTTCACTTCCATTTGGACATTTGTATCTCTGATCGCACCGAAGGGAAATGCTACGCTCATAGGCAGGGAATGACTATGGGAAATCCATTGTCTTCCCTATTAAGTAATTTGTATATGGATATATACTTCAAATTTATAAATCGGCCTCATTTAGTTTATGCTGCACAGTTTTGGTCACCATATTATACAATAGATAAAAATAGATAAGGATGACAGTTGAGTCCATGTATTAGAAATGTTTCCTACGAGGCTAGACTAAGGAACTGACTATGCACTTACTGCAAAGGCGTAGAATTAGGGGAAATATGACTAAGGTGTATAAATGAAAGACAGGAATGAATAAAGGGGCATATAAAAATATCTAACCAAGTTTTCCAATGGGCAACGGAAAACTATATGATGTTCAATGAAGACAAATTCCAAATACTCCGTTATGGAAAAGTGGAAGAGATAATAACTTGAACAGAGTATACTACAAACTCTAATCATACAATAGAGCAGAAAAGTAATGTGAAGGACCTGGGAGTGGTAATGTCTGAGGATCACACTTTCAAAGATCTCAACAGTGCCACTATCACATCTGTGAACAAAATGATAGGATGGATAATGAGAATGTTCAAAACAAGAGATGACAAGCCAGTGATGATCCTTTTTAAATCACTTTTTAAACCTTTACTGCACATATAAGTTCCGTCAAACACCTCAACTACTGGGAACACTTGGAAGCACTTGACTTATACTCTCTGGAGCGCAGGCGAGAGAGATACATCATAATCTACACTTGGAAAATCCTGAAAGGAATGGTCCCTAATCTGCATTCAGAAATCACTCTCTACGAACGCAAAAGATTGGGCAGGCGGTGCAAAATACCCTCAATGAAAAGTAGGGGTGCCATTGGTACACTAAGAGAAAACACAGTAAGTGTCCGCGGCCCAAGACTGTTCAACAGCCTCCCACCATGCATAAGGGAAATTACCAATAGACCCCTGGCTGCCTTTAAGAGAGAGCTGAACAGATAGTTGGTGCCGGATCAGCTGGGCTGTTGTTCGTATGTTGGACTACGTGGGGCCAGTAGTAACAGCCTGGTTGATCAGGCCCTGATCCACCGGTAGGCCTTGTCGTGGACCGGGCCGCGGGGGCGTTGACCCCCGGAATACCCTCCAGGTAAGAGAGGCAGCAATGGGTTCAAACTGGTAAGAGTTGTAGATGATCGGAACAAACTCTAGAGTAGCCTCATTGAGGCATAAATCTTGGTAGCTTCTTAAAAATATAAGTTAGAGAAGTACATAAGTGGACGTGGGTGAGTGTAGGATGGAGTTGCCTAGCATGGGCCAGTAGGACTGCTGCAGTGCTCCTCCTTATAATCTTATATTCTTATAATATGCGAATGCCTGGATTTCATGTCTTGGCATGCACCAGTTTCACCCGTACACACTGAGTCACTGGGTTAAGAACAGGATTTCCAGAACATAGCTTTCAATAATTGGACGATTACTATGTAAATCAGTCCCAAATTTGCTCGTGTCACTTCTCACACTTATTTATTACCCCGTCTGCATTGGTGTACCACACCTTCAGCTTCTTTTTCAATACTGTATTTTGAGAGGTAGGGGGAATTGGGGCATAGGAGGGCACTGTGTGTACCATTAACAACAGTCTTCAACAAATCTATTGAAACAAGGTAACTACAAGAGGTGTGAATGAAAGCAAATGTAGTCCAAATTTTTAAGAAGGGAGACAGGCAGCATTAAGCTAAAGACCAGTGTCACTGACGTGAATAGTATGGGTAATAATGGAGAAGATTATCAGCAGAAGAGTGGTGGAGCATCTAGAAGGGAACGAGCCCATACACAACAACCAGCACTGGTTTCAGGAATGGGAAATCCTGTGTTACAAACCTACTAGAGATCTACGACAAGGTAACAAAAGTAAGATTGCAGAGAGAGAGAGAGGGAGAGAGAGAGAGGGAGAGAGAGAGAGGGAGAGAGAGAGAGAGGGAGAGAGAGAGAGAGAGAGAGAGAGGGAGAGGGAGAGGGAGAGGGAGAGGGAGAGGGAGAGGGAGAGAGAGAGAGAGAGAGAGAGAGAGAGCGGGGGGGTGGGGGTCGGTAGACTGCATTTTCTTGAACTGTAAGAAGGCTTTCGACACAGTTATGCACAAGATATTGACATAAAACCTAGAGGAGCAGGGCATGTATAGCAGGAAAAACACTGCAATGAATCAGAATATTCGACAGGAAAGAAACGACGAGTGACGGTACGTGACGAGGAGTCAGAGTGGACGCATGAGTCAAGAAGCATTCCAAAAGGGCCGGTGCGGTTTCTGGCATATGTGAATGACATGACGGGAGGCATAGATTCATGGGTGTCCTTGTGTGCAGATGACGTGACGCTAATGCGGAGAATTCAAGCGGGCGAGGACCAGGTAAGATTACGAAGGATTTGGACAGGCTGCTGTCCTGGTCTGAGAAATGGCTTATGGAGTTTAACCCCGCCAAGTGCAAAGTCATGAAGCTTGGGGAAGGACAAAGAAGACCGCAGATAGAGTACATGCTCGGGGGTCAAAGACTGTAAACCTCACTCAAAGAAAAGGATCTTGGGGTGAGCATCACACCGAAAACATCCCGTGACGCACACAATAACCAAATAAATGCTGCAGCATTCCGACATCTAAGTAAGGAGGCATTCACGACACTGTACACCGTGTACGGCAGGCCCATTTTGGAGTATGCAGCATCAGAATGGAACCCATTCTGATGCTACCCAATGCTCTCTGAGTTAGAAGTGTCTGTTTCCTTGTATAAAAGGTCATCTGTGGCAGCAAGGGCATTGTTAATGCCACACTTCCTAAATGACCGTATTACTGTGTGTTGAAATTTCATTCGAAGAGTTTTTGGTACACTGGCAAACCTGAGCTATTGTTGGCCTCCTCATCCAACCTGTTGGTGTTACCTCGTGTTGTGGGAGTGTCATTTACCTCGTGTTGTGGGAGTGTTATTCACCTCGTGTTGTGGGAGTGTCATTTACCTCGTGTTGTGGGAGTGTTATTCACCTCGTGTTGTGGGAGTGTTATTCACCTCGTGTTGTGGGAGTGTTATTCACCTCGTGTTGTGGGAGTGTTATTCACCTCGTGTTGTGGGAGTGTTATTCACCTCGTGTTGTGGGAGTGTCATTCACCTCGTGTTGTGGGAGTGTTATTCACCTCGTGTTGTGGGAGTGTTATTCACCTCGTGTTGTGGGAGTGTTATTCACCTCGTGTTGTGGGAGTGTTATTCACCTCGTGTTGTGGGAGTGTCATTCACCTCGTGTTGTGGGAGTGTCATTCACCTCGTGTTGTGGGAGTGTCATTCACCTCGTGTTGTGGGAGTGTCATTCACCTCGTGTTGTGGGAGTGTCATTCACCTCGTGTTGTGGGAGTGTCATTCACCTCGTGTTGTGGGAGTGTCATTCACCTCGTGTTGTGGGAGTGTCATTCACCTCGTGTTGTGGGAGTGTTATTCACCTCGTGTTGTGGGAGTGTTATTCACCTCGTGTTGTGGGAGTGTTATTCACCTCGTGTTGTGGGAGTGTTATTCACCTCGTGTTGTGGGAGTGTTATTCACCTCGTGTTGTGGGAGTGTTATTCACCTCGTGTTGTGGGAGTGTTATTCACCTCGTGTTGTGGGAGTGTCATTCACCTCGTGTTGTGGGAGTGTCATTCACCTCGTGTTGTGGGAGTGTCATTCACCTCGTGTTGTGGGAGTGTTATTCACCTCGTGTTGTGGGAGTGTCATTCACCTCGTGTGGGAGTGTTATTCATTTGTTCCAGTCTTCGTGCATATAGTACTCCTTAAAAGGCGTATTTATCCACACATCCAGGGTTCCATTTGCCCTGTTACTCTTCCAGGTATTATAGCTAGTTGTGTTATTAATTTGTTTACTCTTAGTGACTTTTGTTAAGTGAGACTTGAATTGGTCCCACACGAGAAGTGACGGCATTTTCAGGATTCCTCCAGGACGCCATGAACACACCTTTTCTAGACACTGCGCCCAAACACCCATTAGTAAACCATTGCTAAAGCGTAATCCGAGGGCTACCCTTGACCCTGACCTTGAGCATATAAGGCGCAGGGTGATTTACATGTAGTATATATATATATATATATATATATATATATATATATATATATATGTATGTATAATGTGTGTGTGTGTGTATATGTACATACATTCTGTTTTCCGGTGGAGTGTGCGAGTCACACATTCCACGAAGCAAGATCAAATTTAGCGTGCCAAAAATACAATAAGGTGACTAAGCGCACCAAATCAAGGCAAACTAGAAGAGTTTAGGTGTGTGCGCAATCTGATGCAGGTTTCCCACGTATCCAATATTCTGGGCGTGTGTTTTGAGAGCAACAGTCGTAATTGCTTTACCTCAAACCCATCAGAAGACAAAAAAACTGCAGCTCATTGTCTTCAAAAGACCTGTGAACTGTTAAACTTCCTGTGAGTCCATGAGCTGTAGATAAACGCCCGAAAGAGGGCCAAGAAATTTCAGCTCCACTGTTTCAGCAAGTCTAGCACACGTAATTTAACATCCTCGACAGAGCAAGGTGTTGTAGATGAGCACTATCAAGAGATACAGGAGCTGCAGCTCAACCTCGTGAAGCGCAGCAGTTGGAACTTAACTAACAGAACTGTTACTACTAGTAAGGAGGTTAGTCTCTGAAATAATACGAAAACAATTATTTGAAAACTTCAGTAATCTTAGTTTTCAAATTTTGGGGATATAGTTTAAAAATTAGTCTCTTCGCAGATTAAATGAGTGTGTAAATGTGTATAATTAAGGCAATATGACACTATAATTTTTCAGCCATAAAGGGTATTAACAAAGTCACAATACCGTGACTGGAACAATACACAAATAACCCGTATATAGAAGAGAGGAGCTTACCACGACGTTTCGGTCCAACTTGGACCATTTACAAAGTGTATATGGTCCAAGTCGGACCGAAACGTCGTCGTAAGCTCCTCTCTTCTATATGCGGGTTATTTGTGTATGGAGAGTATTCCGGGGGTCAACGCGGCCTTGTCCATGACCAGTCCAAAATGGTGAACATGATACCTCCCATAAAATTTGTAAATTACCAATAAAGACAAATAATTCGAGCCTTTACGTAAGCACCGCCGTCGTTAAAAATTTGAAGCTGTTATTTTGAGGGTTTCCCTCAAGGGAGGTTCCTTGACGCTGGTGAGGGGCTCTTGATCTAGGGAGTTGGATCTGTGCTCCAGTTCCCTGAATTGAGCCTGAATGCCTTCCATCCCCCTCCACAGGCGCTGTATAATCCTACGGGTTTATCGCTCCCCCATGATTATAATATGAGGGTTATCCACTTTTTTACATAGAAATTAATACCCCAATTTGTTAAATATATTTAGCAAATTGTTACCTCTGCAGCCCAAGAACCAATACTCATCTCTATGTAATCACCTGTATGTGGTTGCAGGGGGTCGAGTCGCAGCTCCTGGCCCCGCCTCTTCGCTGATCGCTACTGGGTTCACTCCTAGTTTCGAGAGCCATACCGTACTTCTTCTTAAAAGTAAGTATGGATCCTGCCTCTGCCAGTCCACTGTCCAGGTCGTTCCACTTCCTGACTCTTCTATAACTGATAAAAAAAATCTTAACATTCCTGTGACTCATCTGTGTTTTCAACTTCCAGCTGTACCCTCGTGTTCCAGCTGTACCCTCGTGTTCCAGCTGTACCCTCGTGTTCCAGCTGTACCCTCGTGTTCCAGCTGTACCCTCGTGTTCCAGCTGTACCCTCGTGTTCCAGCTGTACCCTCGTGTTCCAGCTGTACCCTCGTGTTCCAGCTGTACCCTCGTGTTCCAGCTGTACCCTCGTGTTCCAGCTGTACCCTCGTGTTCCAGCTGTACCCTCGTGTTCCAGCTGTACCCTCGTGTTCCAGCTGTACCCTCGTGTTCCAGCTGTACCCTCGTGTTCTTGCTTCCCGTCTCTCGAACAGTCTATCTCTGTCCACCTTATTTCTCTCAGTATATTGTACTTTGTTTTATCAACCTTACTCTCTTCCTCTGATGTCATTTGTTTTAGTTCCTTTAATCTCTCCTCATAGGGGTTACTCCTTAACTCAGGGACTAGTCTTACTGCAAACCTCTGTACTTTCTCCAAGTTCATGACATGCTTCACAAGGTGTGGGTTTCATACTGCAGCAGCATACTCTAACCTGGGCCTGACGTACGCCTTATTTAATGTTGTAAATGACTCCTTGCTAACATTTCTGAAAGTTATTCCAATGTTTTCCCGAAACGTATTTGCTATGGGAATTATGCGATTGATGTGCTCGGTACAGTACTTACCCAGAGGTTCTTCTACCTGAGTGAGGTTTCCAGCCTATGCACTCCAAGCCTGTACTCCGTCTGTTGTCTTCTTTGCACTTGCAGGGGTTAAATTCCATTATCCACGTGTCAGGCCAGCCCTGCAGCATGTCTAGGTTCATTTGTAATCTTTCCTTCTCACCTGTTTGTATTCTTCTCATTAGTTTCACATCTGTAGACAGGAATACCTCTGACTATCTGTACAGTCATGTCGTTCACGTATACAAGAAATAGTCTCAGTCCTAGAACTGATCCTTGTGGAACCACACGCGTGACATACACTTATTCCGACACCATTTCTCTGAATATCACAAGTTTTCCCTTCTGCTAGTTATTCCTTGATCCAGTGTAGTTCTTCCCTGTTAGTCCTGTCTGCTCCTCTAGCATTTGTCAGTGTCTCGTTTGCGTTCCTGTGTCAAAGCTTCCTACAGTCTAAAAATATGCACTCTACCCATCCCTCTCTTCTGCCTTACTTTTGTTACCTTGTGCAATTCGCGTTGGTTTATGAGCCCGTATTTACCATCTCTAAAGCAGTGCTGGTTATAGTTCATGAACCCATTTCTTTGTAGGTGCTCCACTACTCTTCTCTTGATAATTTTATCCTGTCTGTCCATTTTCTTCAATATGGAGACTAGTCTTTGCTGACTTCCACATCTCTGGTAGTGGTCCTGTGTCGATTGACATATTGAAAGAGTGTTGCTAGTGTCTCACACAATAATTCCGCTCTCTAACATGGAGATATTTTATCTGGTCCCACTGCCTTCGTGGTTCCTCGCTCACACAATAGCTTTATCGTCTTCTTCTGTTGTATGTATTGTGTCCAGCACTTGTTGGTGCACTCTACCACTTCGGCTCTCTGATAAACTTATTCCCTCTGAGAATACCTCCCTAAATTTCTCGCTGAGCTCAAAGATTTCGTGCTTATTCCTTATGAGTTCACCTTCTTTCTCATCTATGTCAATTTCAAATTGTTATCGAGCCTCTTACCTATGCATATTCCTTTCTGGCTCTCATGCTCTTTTTTTTTTTTTTTTTTTTTTGCTGCTGCTTTGCTTTCCGTGTTCTAGTACATTTAGCATTATCCTCTCTTCACTTCTGGATAAATCATGGGTTTACTCAGTTCTTCATATTGCTTCTCTTAATCTGGGGTATGAATTTCTCCTCTGCCTCCTGCCACTTTTCGGTCATATACTCCATCTCATTTTCTGTCTTCTCGTCTCTTTCCCACTTCACCTCATTCTGGAATTGCCTCATGCTTGTGTAGTCTCTTCTGAAGTTTGGTTTCTTGTTTTTTCCCCATGTTGTTGTTGCTGTCTGTCTGTCTGTCTGTCTGTCTCTCTCTCCTTGTTTACTTCCACAAGGTATTTGAAACATGGACCCATGTGTTCACTAGCACAAGGGGCCTTACATATTCAGTATCAATGTCATAATCTCTCAAGGCGAGTACAAGGTTCAGCATTGCTTGTTCATCCTCTTTTCTCTCTTTGGTTTTGTCCATAACGTGTTGGTGCGTGAAGTTCTTCATTACCATCCCCGGCATCTTAGCCGTTCACGTTTAAGGACCCCGGTGTAGTTCAAGGTTCTTCCAGTCATTCTCCTTGTGGTTTAAGTCTCCTATGATCAAGCGGTGCCCTTTTGATGTGGTCTCCGGCCACCTCAGCTAATTCATCTTTTACTCTATTTTTGCTGAAATATTATTTTCTTGGTCTCTTGATGTTTAGTGGTGGATTTTACATCATTGTTATCGCCACTTGGTACCCCTTGTCTTAAGTGTTCCTACAATGTAAGAACACTTAAGACTTGATTTCTCTCATTTCCTCAAAACTCCACTGGCTTCAGATTAGTAGTGCTACTTCTCCACCTTCTCTGTTTCCTGTGTTTTTCCTCATAATCTCACCTCCATCTAGGATGATTGAATCTGTTATGTCTGTGAACATCGTTTCTGTGAATGCCATAATGTCTGGGGATGCCAGAACTTTTAATGTGTGTGGTACTAAAGTGTCGAGATTTTGAAGTCGATCAAAAGACTTTTTCAAGTAATCGTAAGCAAAACATCCTAATTTTGTTATTCAAATCACCTCTAACACAGACCAACAATACTGCGTACTCAAGCTATTTCACAAAAAAACTAGATTTGTTAATGAGATTGTTAGATTGGTACCTACACTGTCCAGTGACAATCCAAATTTTCTTATGTAGGATGCATCAGCGTTGAAAAAAATGAAATCGATCAGGAAAGACAATTTCCATTTATTTTATGGAAACCATGAAGTGGCACCCACGTCCCAGAAACAACACGAACCTTCCCCTGAGTAAGAATGCACCAACATTCAACAAGAACTTGCGATTTATTTATAGCATTGTAATTCAGGGTGGAATATTATGAGCGTCTACACGAGTTAAAAATTACATACTAAGAGGAATACCTTGATGTTGATGGTCTCTTGATACGAGGAGTCGGTGTTATTCTCCCTTAGATCAAACGAAATTCCCTCATTTTCTAGGTACTATATAATCTCAGCGATTTAGCCCTTCCTCTTAACTTACTACTACTACTAACTACTACTACTACTTACTACTACTACTATTTTATATTCAAAATACCCAATCTCCTAGATTCTGTGGTACTCTTCAAATGATTTTTTTTAAATATGTGAAATATTAAAATACGAAATGTGCTACAATGTTATTTTAGGAGATGTAGATGCTATGGAGATGTAGATGATTTAGCAGATGTAGATGGCTGAGGAAACGTACTACTATACAAATAATAATAATAATAATAATAATAATATAAAAAAGGTAGAAATGCAAAGCAAAATAATGTTCCTTGTGTCAACTGACTAACGTGTCACACTATAAATTCGTGCCATTGGCAGCGCCATTATCATTGACAGTGTCAGTGTCAGTGATAACTCCAGTTAGTGGCATTGACAGTGACAGCGCAAGTGGCAGTGCCAATGCCAGGGCTGATGTCATTGCAAGTGTCAGCACAGGTGCCAGTGCTCCTAAATACATGTACGGTTCTTATCCTCGGGAAATCTTTAATAGTTATGATTTTATGCAATAAAAACTTTACTACTCTCAAAACATTTGTGAGAGTAACTGCCTGTTGTTTACTCATGTTTGGCACAGGTGGGTGTGGCCAGTAACTGCGTGGGTGACCCCTACCCCTCCTGACACCACCCTGTGCAACCCTTACGTCAATTCATGGCTTCCTATCACCATTATTTCATCCTATTTTCTGCAACATTGCAAGCTCCTGACTTGAACGAACTTCAAAGTACCGTCCTGGGAAGGTGAGGTCGGTTGTCATCTTGACTATTGAGTGAGATCGGTGTCTCTCATGGCGTGTTCTTGTAAAGGTTGAGAGTTCTTCTTAACCCCCCCCCCCCATTCCTCTTTCAATTGTATGGATGTGTTATGAGGCGTGTGTATGTCTTCTTAGGGATACATTAAATCTTCATCGCTTAAATTAATATACACACAAACTTGTATATATTTAATCCAGATTTTTTTTATCTCCTTCCTCCACTTTTTCCCTTTCTCTTTCCTATATTTTAATTTCCCCGCTCAGTGATGATGGAGATAGCCTCATACAAATCCCATTTATGCATGGTTATGAAAGATGGTAATTCCAATGTAAAAGAAATTCCAATCATGTTCAAACGAAGCCCTTCAAGTTGGTTCAGCTGCTGAAGCTGTATTATACGCGATCATATCCTCATTACCCTCCTGAAGCATCTAAGCTCAGACTGACAGATTTTAACTCCTAAGTTTACAATCTATCCTATGTGATAGAATATGATAGAAAAACAGAGCTAGCTCTGGCTCCCCCCATGTAACTATCATATAGAATAGGGTGGCAGCACATTTTTTAATATATTCAAATTCGCCAAATAAAAGTAACACTCGAAAAGGTGAATTTTTTCACTTGCTGTCTGTAAGAAATGTACATTAAAATACATGTTTGCCAAAAATACATGCTCAACAAAATAATGAGGGTTCTTTAAAATAAATGCACTCTACAGTGTGTACATTTTAATATACCTACTTGTCAAAAGCGTTGATCACCAAAGTGCATAATTTCCAAAATTTGTATTTGCAATATAAATTTTAGCAAAAAACAAATGTTTACCAAAATCCATGGTTGTTAAAATATAGGTACGCCATACTGTAGGTACCACTGAAGACGAGTATAATGAAAACATGAATGTATTTACAACAATCCCCGAAACTGATGATGGAAACTATGCAACGTTTCGGTCCGCTAGTTCCATGATCATGAGGCGTGATGTTTGAAGGCAGACTGAAACCTCGTTCTCTATTTTCCTGGTGGGTTTAGCGTCTAGTTTTGATTATAATAATCTATTATTTTCCAATTTGTGGGTTAGATATATATTGTTCTAGTCACGGTATTGTGACTGTTATCCATGAGAGCTTGCCAGTACTCTCGCATAATTTCGACCCTCGCTAAAATGCACGTTCAGCCAACTGAATGAAGGGATATAATGTACCAGCCTCGATGTTCAACCTAAAAACAGTAAGTGACCCAGAAATTTTGAGTGAAAAAAAAAAGTGAATGTCACCTTATCGAGTTTTATCTTAAATATTTGTGTAACACCATCATCACTATCACAACCAGTACCGCCACCAGCACAAACACTATCACTAACACCATCAGCATTATCATCACAACCAGTACCGCCACCAGCACAAACACTATCAGCACTAAAACCTCTTTCCCCAACTCTACCACAACTTTCAGAATCATTAGTATCACCACTACAACCCCCGACCATCGCCACCACAACCCCCGACCATCGCCACCACAACCCCCGACCATCGCCACCACAACCCCCGACCATCGCCACCACAACCCCGACCATCGCCACCACAACCCCGACCATCGCCACCACAACCCGACCATCACCACAACCCCGACCATCGCCACCACAACCCCCGACCATCGCCACCACAACCTCCGACCATCGCCACCACAACCCCCGACCATCGCCACCACAACCTCCGACCATCGCCACCACACCCCCGACCATCGACCACAACCTCCGACCACCACCACAACCCCGCCATCGCCACCACAACCCCCATCACCATCCTCGCCATCACCACCACCACCACCACTACAACCCCTCACTGCCACCACCATTATCACCACTGCAGTCTCACCCTTCACTATTACCACCACAGTCACCCTCCACGACGACCACCACCAGCACTACCATCACCACCACCCTTACCACCACTACTACCATCACCACCACTACTACCATCACCACCACTACTACCGCCACCATCGTCATTATCTCCACTACTGCCACCACCACCATCGCTACCCTCACGTAGCATCATGAGCAATCAGTCAGCTTACATAAATTAGCATATACAAGAAAACATGCAAATTAACACGAGCTAGTGGTGGTTCAGCAGTAAACAACACGTGTCCGGATCGTGTACAAACACTGGTCGCATATTTATCCCAACTTATCCCTGCCCATCTTAACCAATTCCAGCCCCTCTACATCTAGCCCATCTAAAGACTAGCTTATCACACACCTTATTTATTCTTTGTACCTAATTTTCCCTCATCCTAGCTTATCCCAGCTCATCTCAGCCTCTCCATCCATTCCACATAAATTGCAGCCCATCCCAGCTTAGCTCATCTCTCATTTAAGACCTGACACTGAGTGGCTTGCCCAAACCTGACGTCAGGTGAGTCACCTGAGGTTAAAGTCAAGGACGCGGAGGGGATAGCCAGGTGGCGGCCAGGTGGTATATATATATATATATATACATACACACACACACACAGAGACAGAGCCAGACAGATAGAAACAGACATACACAGAGGTACAACTTTTCGTTTTTATTTCGCACATAATGCAAAAATGCCTCTTCGATCAGCATCAAACTTTCAACGCTCGTGTACGGTCACAGAGGCTGATTCTAGGAACGAGTGGCATGTCCAGGTGCTCAATGACAAGTGTTGAATTCGTTCCAGCCTCTTGGAATGCCTCTAATAACTTCTAAATTCCTTTGTAGCATAGCAATAAACGATCAAAACAAAGGTGCCTTCTAATTCGACGACAGCAGTGAGTGAAATTCAAGCGAGTAGATGGACGTCTGTCAATTTTATGAGTAAAATAGAGTGAAATTTGAATTCCCATTAAATCGCGTTAAATATATTGAATTTACCACTTCTGAATGGGTTTAATATTTAACACCTGGTGTTTCTTATGACCAGGGTAGTACCCATTAAAATTAGTTTGTCTATAGGAAAATTTGCAAAACCATAAAATTATATTATAAATCTTGGAATTGTTTGAATCCTTGTTAGTTACCATTTTGTCCTAGGCACATGTCGATTAGACACTAGGCCTGTTGTGTGTGTGTGTGTGTGTGTGTGTGTGTGTGTGTGTGTTAGGAAACACCTCGAAATGTGATAAGTAGGTGATGCCTCTTCTGACCGGCTTCAAATTTTCATTCCTGGTGTGTTTTCAGTGAGAAAAGTTCTTGTTATTAAACTGCTTAAGTCCCAGTTTTATCGAAAAAATACGCTGTATAACCCCTGTGGTTTAGCGCTTCTTTTGATAATAATAATAATAATAATAATAATAATAATAATAATAGAGAAAATAGTGTTCTGTGACGCAAGCATAGTACGGAGCTGCCACATTCTTGAGCAATACTGAGGGAAGTGTGTTAGTAACTTCGAGGGCCAGAGTAGTGTTCTTGAAGTCTAAACAGTTCCACAACTCGAATTAAGAGCAATTTGTGAATATCAAATTAGCAGCGTATCTCTTCAAGGTATTAAAACCACTTTCTCTCTGTCTCTATCTCTCACTACAGAACAACGACATGAGTGTAAGCAAAGTTGGCGAACATATAAATGCACATTATGGCATGTACAAGCAGCTAGTTTACCCCCACACATTAACAGTAGTTAACGGTGCCGCTAAAACACCAAAACTTCCTCCAAGACCCTAAATAAGGTTTCACTAAGACTGTAATACATCTTATACATAGGACATTGAATCACTGGGAACATTATGCAGCTGATGCATAACTGCATGCCCTAATCACGAATAATTTCGTTTAATTATAAAATAGTCTACCCCAAAACAGGCGATTTTTTTCAATTTTTTTCATTTATAGGCATATTGTATTTCAAATTCTCTACAATCCTCTAAGACAAAATATCTTTTGTTTTATTTTCTTAAGAAAATCCAGTTTGATAAAACTGGTTAGATCAATACAAAAATACAAACTTTTTTTTTATATTTTATTTAAAAACTTAATTATACAAATACAAGGTGTTTCCATCACCACATACATTAATGCATTAACAAAAACTTTGAAATACATGACCATAACAAAAATTCCACTCCAACCCTTTAATATATAATACCTAAAAACCTATCAATCACCAAAACAAACACTCATGTGTAACTCCTGTGTACCAACATCAAGGTACACAGCTCAACCCGCCTTCTCTTCACCACTCATACCACAAACGTACATAACACTCATGTGTAACTCCTGTGTACCAACATCAAGGTACACAGCTCAACCCGACTTCTCTTCACCACTCATACCACAAACGTACATAACACTCATGTGTAACTCCTGTGTACCAACATCAAGGTACACAGCTCAACCGACTTCTCTTCACCACTCATACCACAAACGTACATAACACTCATGTGTAACTCCTGTGTACCAACATCAAGGTACACAGCTCAACCCGACTTCTCTTCACCACTCATACCACAAACGTACATAACACTCATGTGTAACTCCTGTGTACCAACATCAAGGTACACAGCTCAACCCGACTTCTCTTCACCACTCATACCACAAACGTACATAACACTCATGTGTAACTCCTGTGTACCAACATCAAGGTACACAGCTCAACCCGACTTCTCTTCACCACTCATACCACAAACGTACATAACACTCATGTGTAACTCCTGTGTACCAACATCAAGGTACACAGCTCAACCCGACTTCTCTTCACCACTCATACCACAAACGTACATAACACTCATGTGTAACTCCTGTGTACCAACATCAAGGTACACAGCTCAACCTGACTTCTCTTCACCACTCATACCACAAACGTACATAACACTCATGTGTAACTCCTGTGTACCAACATCAAGGTACACAGCTCAACCCGACTTCTCTTCACCACTCATACCACAAACGTACATAACACTCATGTGTAACTCCTGTGTACCAACATCAAGGTACACAGCTCAACTCGCCTTCTCTTCACCACTCATACCACAAACGTACATAACATACAAGCAACCACATCTAACAACTAACACCCGCGTCAGGAAACACTTGTCCTGTTTCCTGACAAACCTTACCTAACCTAATAAAATTGCGAAAAAGTTAATTTCACATAGCTGTAAGTGAACAACAAGCTTTGTTGTAACATAGCCAAGCTTGTAACATAGCCAAGCTTGTAACATAGCCAAGCTTTGTTGTAACATGGCCAAGCTTTGTTGTGACATAGCCAAGCTTTGTTGTAACATGGCCAAGCTTTGTTGTGACATAGCCAAGCTTTGTTGTGATATAGCCAAGCTTTGTTGTAACATAGCCAAGCTTGTAACATAGCCAAGCTTGTAACATAGCCAAGCTTTGTTGTAACATAGCCAAGCTTTGTTGTGACATAGCCAAGCTTTGTTGTGATATAGCCAACCTTTGTTGTAACATGGCCAAGCTTTGTTGTGACATAGCCAAGCTTTGTTGTGACATACAAGCTTTGTTGTAACATGGCCAAGCTTTGTTGTGACATAGCCAAGCTTTGTTGTAACATGGCCAAGCTTTGTTGTGACATAGCCAAGCTTTGTTGTGATATAGCCAAGCTTTATTGTAACATAGCCAAGCTTTGTTGTAACATAGCCAAGCTTGTAACATAGCCAAGCTTTGTTGTAACATGGCCAAGCTTTGTTGTGACATAGCCAAGCTTTGTTGTAACATGGCCAAGCTTTGTTGTGACATAGCCAAGCTTTGTTGTAACATGGCCAAGCTTTGTTGTGACATAGCCAAGCTTTGTTGTAACATGGCCAAGCTTTGTTGTGACATAGCCAAGCTTTGTTGTAACATGGCCAAGCTTTGTTGTGACATAGCCAAGCTTTGTTGTGATATAGCCAAGCTTTATTGTAACATAGCCAAGCTTTGTTGTAACATAGCCAAGCTTTGTTGTAACATAGCCAAGCTTTGTTGTAACATAGCCAAGCTTTGTTGTAACATAGCCAAGCTTTGTTGTAACATAGCCAAGCTTTGTTGTAACATAGCCAAGCTTTGTTGTGACATAGCCAAGCTATATTGTAACATAGCCAAGCTTTGTTGTGACATAGCCAAGCTTTGTTGTGACATAGCCAAGCTTTGTTGTAACATAGCCAAGCTTTGTTGTAACATAGCCAAGCTTTGTTGTAACATAGCCAAGCTTTGTTGTAACATAGCCAAGCTGTGTTGTAACATAGCCAAGCTTTGTTGTAACATGGCCAAGCTGTGTTGTAACATAGCCAAGCTGTGTTGTAACATGACCAAGCTGTTGTAACATGGCCAAGCTGTGTTGTAACATGGCCAAGCTTTGTTGTAACATGGCCAAGCTGTGTTGTAACATAGCCAAGCTGTGTTGTAACATGGCCAAGCTGTGTTGTAACATGGCCAAGCTGTGTTGTAACATGGCCAAGCTTTGTTTTAACATGGCCAAACTTTGTTGTAACATGGCCAAGCTGTGTTGTAACATGGCCAAGCTATGTTGTAACATGGCCAAGCTATGTTGTAACATGGCCAAGCTGTGTTGTAACATAGTTCACCGACGGTGAAAGTTTAAAGCTGATGATAAAAGATTGTCATTCACCTGTGTTCCACACAGGTATACAGGTATACCTGTGTTCCACACCTGTATACCTGTGTTCCACACCTGTATACCTGTGTTCCACACCTATATACCTGTGTTCCACACAGGTATACAGGTGAATGGCAGTCTGTCTTGCCATTCACAAGGAATGTCAATAAAAAAATAAAATCCATTATTACCATACTGGAAATCGACAAAGATTATCACTATTACTAATTGGATCTGGGATATGATTTTGGTGTTCGACACATTCACTATTGAACAAAACTGTATTTTGTACAGAAACATGAATGTCTCGTATACTGTGTATATAGTTTGCATTTAGTAGCATAAACAAAAGCACCCTTAGATAGAGATCCTTTGACGTCACTCACCCGGTAAAAGTATAAAGCTCTGGCATGCATACTGGACGAATGAACATGCACCAAACTTACCATATATGATTTTTCCTCCTAACTGCTACGTAGGTTGTACTATAGTATCTTAACAACACGTATGTGAGTACACATCACACAGGTGAGTACACTAATGGTCCAAACTACACAAGTGAGTACACTCACAGTCCGTCCTACACAAGGGATTCACTCATACCAACACACACACATACACGAGTACGCTCACATACCAACACGTGTAAATACACTTACCAACACACACACACACACGTACGTTCCAACGCTAGAAAAGAGCACACACTTATATTCCAACACATGTAAATGAGTACTCACTGTCAACAATGGAATACCCAAATACGAGTACATATGAGAGTACACTCACCAACACTTGAGAGAACACTCACAAGAGAATACACACGTTCCAAGACACACACGAGTACATTCACATGCAGTTAAGTACTTAAAGACATAAAAGCACAATAAATCAGCTTACATACATACACACTTGATCTGGTTTACGTGAGCACAAAGCCCAAACAAAGTGGGTAAAGAATGCATGCCAGAGATTCTTTATTAAGTTATCAGACCACAGCTCAGTGTGAACTTCAAGGCCATGTGAGTGTGGGTCTCACTAAAAAAAAATTAAGGACATACGATGTAAAATTCTGAAATTGCAATTAATATAGGAAAAAGAGAAACACAGACAGAGGTGTAACAACATTTAGCTTGTAAATACGAGTAGGAATTCTTAAACTAACCCTGTAAAAACTCGTGTGTAGAAAGAAATATGTATTAAATGACGTAAATACAGAGGCATACCAGAAAATTCCTTCACCATTTTACCTTATATTTGTGTTATACAAGGTACTGAGAGAGGAACTCTGAGAATCATTCATATTTGAGTTGAACAAGGTTCTAAGAGGGATACCCAGAGGACCTTCACTTATTTTTGTGTTGTTTAAAGTACAGTGAGTAGTACCTTGAGAACCATTACTTGCATATGAGTGCTGTGCAAGGTACTTAGCTTAGAGAGAGAGAGAGGCAGCCGTCACGTGTGTTGTAGAAGGCACTGCAAGATGAACAGTGAGAACCATTATTCCTTAAATGCTGTCAAGACACATGAAGTACATATTATTTTTAACCTTCTTTCTCACATATCCCGCTTTCTTCAGCTTTCCTCCCTCGTATATGCTTCAATGTCCTCCCTCGTATATGCTTCAATGTCCTCCCTCGTATATGCTTCAATGTCCTCCCTCGTATATGCTTCAATGTCCTCCCTCGTATATGCTTCAATGTCCTCCCTCGTATATGCTTCAATGTCCTCCCTCGTATATGCTTCAATGTCCTCCCTCGTATATGCTTCAATGTCCTCCCTCGTATATGCTTCAATGTCCTCCCTCGTATATGCTTCAATGTCCTCCCTCGTATATGCTTCAATGTCCTCCCTCGTATATGCTTCAATGTCCTCCCTCGTATATGCTTCAATGCCTCGCCTTCACTATAACTTATATCCCTTCTTTCCTCCCTCACTCACCTTCCCTCCTACGTTTCTTTCACCCTCCTTCCTACTGTCACGCCCACGTTAATCATACTCGCCGGAAATAAATTGAACTAAACTGTCAGCATATCTCTCTCTCTCTCTCTATCTCTCTCTCTCTCTCTCTCTCTCTGTCTCTGTCTCTCTCTCTCTGTCTCAGATTAGTAGTGAACCGGATTTTAAATAAAAAGCTGAAGAAAGTTAATGATTTAATTTCTAGTAATAAACTGTCTCTCCAGGTAATGTCTACATTTTAGTCCTAAATAATATAGACATTATCCGTATATTATCAAACCACCTAGATTTTTTTTAGAACAATTTTTTCTCTAGTTCAAACAGCTTTTTCACAAAATATATTGCTTGTCTTGATATACTATTTTCAGTATAGATCGCTCCTAAAACAAGGTAGATGGAGGGATATTTCAGTATAGATCTCACCTAAAACAAGGGAGATGGAGGGATGTTTCAGTATAGATCACACCTTAAACAAGGTAGATTGAGGGATATTTCAGTATAGATCTCACCTAAAACAAGGGAGATGGAGGGATGTTTCAATATAGATCTCACCTAAAACAAGGTAGATGGAGGGATGTTTCAGTATAGATCGCACCTAAAACAAGGGAGATGGAGGGATGTTTCAGTATAGATCTCACCTAAAACAAGGTAGATGGAGGGATGTTTCAGTATAGATCTCACCTAAAACAAGGGAGATGGAGGGATGTTTCAGTATAGATCTCACCTAAAACAAGGTAGATGGAGGGATGTTTCAGTATAGATCGCACCTAAAACAAGGTAGATGTTTCAGTATATTAACTATATGCGATTAAAGTTTAAAAATGTTAGAGGGAGATCGAAAAATTTATATTAGTTTTAGTTCATCGTCCCTCTAAAGTTGCAGGGGGTCGATTCACAGCTCCTGGCTCCAGGTCTTCGCTGGTCCACTTTCTCCCTGCTCCATGAGTTTTATCTGTTCCCTGTGAGTGAGTTTTCAGCTTCCAGTTGTTACTCCTTGTCGCTGTGTCCCAACTCTGAAACATCCTGTCCCTATCCATCTTGTCAATTCCTCTCAGTATTTTATGTCGTTATGTCCTCCCTTTCTCTCTTGTCCTCCAGTGTCGTTAGTTCGATTTCCTTTAACGTCTCGTGTGTGTGTGTGTGTGCGTGTGTGTGCGCGTGCGCGCGCGTCTGGGGGGAGGGGAACTAGAATTAGTAGTAGGACACAGACGTGTAAATATTTACACAGAGAAGAACGGGTGGGTCCTGGGAGTGCTTGCTTACCCTCACTTATCGAGATAAACACTGATAGCACATGTTTTAACTGTTTTTATCTTAATGTGATAGTAGTCAAGGAATCATCGTCCCACCGCTCGATCTCAAATGCTATTCACTCTATCAGTTATGTCTATTTGTTTTTTTAGTGAGAAAAAGTGAATGGCAATCAGTGTCGGATTAATGTCTTGAAATAATAATATAATAATAATAAGTTTATTCCTACAAGTACATGTACAGTCCTAGCTGACATCAATGACATACTACTATATATAAAGCCACTTGTTATGCTGAGCAATTCGGGCAAATTAGGTCAGTTTTGTCCCAGGATGCGACCCACACCAGCCAACTAACACCCAGGTACCCATTATTACTGATGGGTGAACATAGACAACTGGTGTAAGGAAACACGTCCAATGTTTCCACTCCTTCGCCGGGAGTCGAACCCGGTCCCTCACCGTGTGAAGCGAGAGCTTTGCCACTAGGCCACGGGCCACCGTAATAAATGGCTACCTTAAAATGGGTGGCGGATCATTTCTCCCTCTATTTTTCTCATTTTTACTTGAGAACCCTGTTAGACTAGCTTAAACTTTCAATAAATAAGAAATGTTAGTTGTGAAAGGCTGGTGCAGTTATTGAGATGTGCAGGCGCTCTCGCGCTCTCTGCTAAATTTTATTTTGACAGTTCCCAGTTTTTGTTTGCGAATGTTATCTTGGTAAAGCCTCTGTTGATCAGCTTTAAACTTTTAAAAAAGGTTTAACCTACGAAGGTAGCGAGTGTTTCGTAGTGTGTTGGTGTCAGTTTGCTAATTTTATTTAATTTTTTTTTAATTTTTTTCCGAGAAATTATTGAATATGTTCATTCTGAATGACTTATCTTAAATGGTTGATGTATCTAATAAACAGAATTATACCCAAGAAGTCGAGGCATTATAGACGCAAATTTACCAAATGCCTAACATAGTTAACTAGGAGTGTCAGTGGGCTTTGCCCATAAAATGATTTGCGCCGATTTTTTAGACTGAGTGCGTAGTAATTGGTCATTTTGTAAAACAAGTTGGTGTGAGTGCAGTGAGTGGAGAATGCCTCTTCTGATGATCTTCAAACAATATGCGCTGGAGTATCTTAATTAGATTAATCTGGAATAGATTTCGGGTAGTGAACGTGACAATTTTCCAGTATTGCAAAAAACTCTAAATATTAAAAATGCTGCTCCTTTTTTTTCGGTGATGAATTATGAATACTTAAGCCGATCGGCTTTCAGACCCTCAACGTTAATCTGCCTTATATGTGAAAAGCTTTGGACTGTTGTTCGACCATATATATGCGAATTTTCAAAATTTTAATTCATCCCCTCAGCTGTCCTTATTTCGTAGCTCATGGAAGGTGTGAAAATTCAGTTTCTTAAGAAAATTAATAGATATTGATAACTCTCTTACAGCAAATATAAGTGTCATGAGTAGTGAGCCCTAGGTTGTCGTTCATACGGGGAAGATTCATGGAATTATTGGCATCTACTGTCGCCCTTTCCTTAATGTTATTTACATAATTACCGATTTTAGTTTGTGTCATAACTCTAGAAATCCTATTTAGATCGGATTTAAACTTTCAACTCGGGGAAAGAATACTGTCAAGACGGGTGTCCTGGTGGCTAGAGCTCTCGCTTCACACACGGAGTTCGATTCTCGGCGGGGTAGAAACATTTCGACGTGTTTCCTTACACCTGTTGTCATGTTCACCTAGCAGCAAATAAGTACCTGGGTGTTAGTCGACTGGTGTGGGTCGCATCCAGGGGGACAAGATTAAGGACCCCAATGGAAATAAGACAGACAGTCCTCGATGACGCACTGACTTTCTTGGGTTATCCTGGGTGGCTAACCCTCCGGAGTTAAAAATCCGAAGAAAATCTTATCTTATAACGTGGTGCAGCTAACCTGCAAATTTCAAAATGGAATGGTGAATTTACTAGTAAAAAAAATCAAGTTTGTTCTGAACGGCTTCAGCATTCAGAGGAATAGAATAGCTTTAGGGTTTAGTAAATTTGCTAACATGATTAATAAAATGTGAATTATTGGACTGTGTTTGATAACTCGAGAATGCATGTACCGATCGGCCTTGGAACTTTAACACTGATTTTATTTTTTCAATGAAGTCTCCATTGACTGTTTTAATTTTTCCAGTTTTAAAAAACAAATTGAGTTTCTTGCTTAAAGAGGAAAATCCTTGTTTTGAGCTTAAACCTTAAACACTGGGAAATAATACTTCTAAGTATTAATAAATATGGATTCTGAACCTCACTTCAGATTTGTGTACAAATAATGATGGACACACTTCAGACCCATATATTGTGGATACCATAGTTCATAATCTCAGACTAGTTTTTTAATAAAATCACCATACATTTGTACTTGAAATAGTTATTTTCATTACTGATATATGTTTAAGAGTATTAGTACTACTAATATCATAACTACTATTTATTATACATTGGTATTTTCCTTGAGTAAGATACATATAGAAGCATTGGTAGCATTAATCGATTTCAGTTGCATGGCTTGGGATGATCAACGATTGACAGCATCAATGCGACTGTCACTGTAGCCACTGATGCCACTCTGTGTTTAACTTTGAATAACAATATCTGCTTGACTTAGTTCAGACCCTTACTAACTTACTTACACTCTGTACACCATATACGTCAGGCCCATACTGGAGTATGCAGC
The DNA here is from genome assembly GCA_009830355.1 of Cherax destructor. NCBI lineage: Eukaryota > Metazoa > Arthropoda > Malacostraca > Decapoda > Parastacidae > Cherax > Cherax destructor. The sequence continues at coordinate 4,446 of WNWK01009373.1, read as the reverse complement.
ACCAGTTTGGAACCCACACCTGGTCAAGCACGTCAAGAAATTAGAGAAAGTGCAAAGGTTTGCAACAAGACTAGTCCCAGAGCTAAGGGGATTGTCCTACGAAGTTTTGTTAAGGGAAATCGGCCTGACGACACTAGAGGACAGGAGGGTTAGGGGAGACATGATAACGACATATAAAATACTGCGAGGAATAGATAAGGTGGACAGAGACAAGATGTTCCAGAGAAACAAGGGGTCACAATTGGAAGTTGAAGACTCCTATGAGTCAAAGGGATGTTAGGAAGTATTTCTTCAGTCATAGTTGTCAGGAAGTGGAATAGCCTAGAAAGCGACATAGTGGAGGCAGGAACCATACATAGTTTTAAGACTAGGTTTGATAAAGCTCATGGAGCAGGGGAGAGAGAGAGGACCTAGTAGCAATCAGTGAAGAGGCTGGGCCAGGAGCTATGACACGACCCCTGCAACCACAAATAGGTGAGTACTGTCAGAACACAAGAGTGTGCGAGTCTTTATAGTCCCCCCTAGAGATTTAATACTCTCCTCTGTGACATTCTCTGTATTTTGTAGGGATGACTCGTCAATTTTCCCGAAGAAAATTTATTTAGGGACAGGTACACACAAATTTACCCTTAATAGCTCATAATCTCACACATGAGTTTTAAATACCTTGATTTATAGTCTGAGGTTTCAGAATGAAACTCCAAAATTTAAGTACTACTCTAATCATTTATAAAATAGTGCGCTCTGAGGAGCGCAGTCATGCAAAATTAAATTATATGCATATATATTAAAAACATTATTAGTTTTTAGGAAGACAGTTCTTACACTGAGCTGGCAACATTTAGTTGCCTCTGAGTATATACACCAAAAGACTATTTTCACATATTTTTTAAAGATTAAATTATTTTTGGTATTAGTGAAGAGGTGAATTGCAGCTTAGTGTTAGGTTTTTTTTCTTCCTAAAAACCTAACAAATTAACAAGAATAATTATGGCAGGGTTGCAAAGCTGGGCAGCAGCTGCCTCAGCTCACTAGCTGCAACACATGTAAAAACACACACAAAAAAAATGGGTTAGTGAGCTTGATCTCGTCATGGTGTAGTCATCATTGCCACCACCCAGGTGCTTAGAGGGTGAGAAGGAAGAGGGTACAGTGTAGAACCAGAGAGAATGGTACGGTGAAAGTGGCGTGAATATGGGCAGGACAAAATATTGGATGAATTGAAATTGAAGAATCTTGTGAGGTTTATGGAGTAGGCTTATGGTTTGTAGAATGAAGAAGACTATGGAGAAAATAAAGACAGACATGACTTCGTCATGATTGTGACCAGCTCTAGTTCATTACCTTTGTAACTTGTCATGAGTGTGACCAGCTCTACCTGGAGCTCATTACTTTTGCAACTTGCCATGATTGTGACCAGATCTAGTTCATTACCGCTGTAACTTGCTCAGCTATCAAAACTTTGGGGTCCAGTCCCTGGACCCATTATGTACCTCTGTAATCTTTTGACTACCGCCCACAGGATGGGTATGGGGTGCATAATAAAGATATTAAACTAAAACTAACTCATGGAGAGTTGCGGACGAGTTTTGGGAATTGTCGAAATTATATTATTAAATAAAAGTTAGTACATCTGCCGTGTGCTGCCTCCCTACTTTGAATGTAACTTACCTGGAATAAAAGGTAATTGTTGCAGTTAAGATCTATTTCACGAGACTGGTTTCTTACATCCGTCTGGCTGTATAACCCCTGTGGTTTAGCGCTTCTATTTGATTATAATAATAATAATCATAATAATAATAATAATTACATCCGTCTGTGAAATCTGTAAGACTAAAATGAAGACTATCGTCCCCACCCATTACATAATCGATCCCGGGTTCTTCAGTTGTGAAAGGGAGGTACTGTCACTGAGCCACTAGTCACATATAAGAGAGAAAGTGGCTCGAAATAGAGAGGTTTGTTCAACTTTATTTGTGGCGATGCGAGTAGCTGCATAGGGTGGAAATGGGAGAACTGGTAAACTTGGGGAGAAGAAAAAACAGGAAAGCGAGGTGGGGAGGTCTATTGGGATGGGGAAGATGCAGAAAACAGGTGCAGTGTAGACAAGAAAAGTGCAGTGTAAGAAGGAAGAAATACACAAATTCGGAAGAAGTATAGGGGGGGAGGGGGCAGGCAGGCAGGCGGGGGGAACAAAGCCTGGACACATACAAAACAACAGTCGCACAAACGCAGGGAGATAGACAACAATAATATAATAACACCAGTCAACACCTACACCTCTGCTTTCTGCTCTTCTCCTAGTTTTCCTTTTCAACAAGCTTCTCACTTCCCCCTCCTTTTGTCTCTTCCCATACCCCCCCCCTAGTGTCCTCGTTCTCGTTACCAAAACAGAATCCCTAAAAGAATTGATCTGTCTGCTGCTGGAGTCAAGGTGGCTCCGTAGACAACAGAGCACAATGCTTATGATATTATTCTTTCCGCCAATGAGAGGGCCTTGTTCACGTGACATCACTGATACCGCCAAGGTTATTGCCGTATCCTGTTGATGTCATCACTGCTTCCGCTAGTCAGAGCCAAATCCTGATGACGTCATTACTGCCTTTTCTTGGATCAAGACATTATCCTAGTGAATTTTTCATTCATCACTGCTTCGTGTTGTCAGGGCATTATACTGTTGGTGTTTCCACCGGTGTCAGTTATGTCCTGGTGATGTCAACACTACCTTCTCTACTGTCAGTCCCAGTGAATTCATTACGTTTTAGTTATCTTTGTTGCATATTTTAATGACAGTATCACTGTTTAGTGCTAACATGAGAGGGCAAATAAATTTTCACGTTATGGATGCTTTAGGTAATATATATTTTTCTTATTTATCGCATCATAACATTCACTATTAATGTCAGTCATTGATCTTTCTTACTTTTTCAATACACAGCATAATACACACACAGCATAATACACACACATCATAATACACACACAGCATAATACACACACAGCATAATACACACACAGCATAATACACACACAGCATAATACACACAGCATAATACGTTCTTAGAATTTTATAAACACATTAAATACATACAAAGCATTATAAACATGCTGCATAACTGTATAATACACACGGAGGAGGAGTTGCACTGCTCATTAAGAACAGGTGGGGATTTGAGGAAGTGGAAGGAATGGATGGAATGGGTGAAAGGGACTACATAGTAGGAACAATTCAGTCTGAGGGCCATAAGGTGGTAATTGCTGTAATGTACAACCCGCCACAGAACTGCAGGAGGCCAAGAGAAGAATGACGAGAGCAACAGAGCAATGGTAGACACACTAGGAGGTACCAGAAGAGCCACATGGGAGAGCAAAGTTACTAGTTTGGGTGATTTCAATCACAAAGAGATTGATTGGGAAAACCTAGAGCCCCATGGGGGTCCTGAATCATGGAGAGCCAAGATGATGGATGTGGTACTGGAAAACCTCATGCATCAACATGTTAGAACACTACCAAGAGAGAGGTGGGGATGATCCAGCAAGACTGGACCTAGTATTCACCTTGAGTAGTTCGGACATCGAGGATATCACATATGAAAGGCCCCTTGGAGCTAGTGATCATTTGGTTCTGTGTTTTGATTATATGTTGAGCTACAAGTGGAGAGGGGGCAGGAATAGGAAAGGAGAACGAAACTACAAAAGGGGGACTACACAGGCATGGGAACTTCCTACAAGACGTTCAGTGGGAGAGAGAATTGGCAGGAAAACCAGTAAAAGAAATGATGGAATATGTGACAACCAAATGCAAAGAGGCAGGGGAGGTTTGTCCCAGGGAAACAAAGTAATGGAAGACCAGAACGAGTCCTTGGTTCACCCAGAGGTGTAGGAGCAAAAAGTAAGTGTAATAGAGAATGGAAAAAGTACAGAAGACAAAGGACCCAGGAAAATAAAGAGATTAGGAAGAGCCAGAAACGAATATGCACAGGTAGAAGGGAGGCTCAGCAACAATATGAAAATGATATAGCATCAAAAGTCAAGTCTGACCCGAAGCTGTTGTATAGCCACATCAGGAGAAAAACAACAGTCAAGGACCAGGTAATCAGGCTGAGAAAGGAAGGTGGGGAGTTCACAATAAACGACCAAAGAGGTATGTGAGGAGCTCAACATGAGATTTAAAGAAGTATTTACAGAGGAGACAGGAAGGACTCCAGGAATTCAGAATAGGGAGGTATACCAACAAGTGCTGGGTGAAATACACACAACCGAGGAGGAGGTGAAGAAGCTGCTATGTGAACTTGATACCTCAAAAGCGGTGGGACCGGACAACATTTCTCCGTGGGTCCTTAGAGAGGGAGCAGATGTGTGTGTGCCACTAACACAAATCTTCAACATCCAGAAACTGGGCAACTACCTGAGGCGTGGAAGATGGCAAATGTAGTCCCAATTTTT
>WNWK01009372.1:27500-77236 GCA_009830355.1 Cherax destructor | reverse complement strand
AAAGTTGGTGGGATGGATTTATAATTTCCAACACATAGAACACAAAGAGTAGTAGTAAAAAATAAAGTCTGAGGCAGCTACTGTAAAAAGTTTCCTTGTTCCACAAGGCACAGACTTTGCTCCCATCCTATTCCCCCATCCTCATATCGGGACATTGACGGGAAAAAGGACAGTGCTGTGTCTTCCGGCAGATGACACCGGTCTGTATGACATGTCCACCGTTGAAGACACTGCAAGACTCCAAGCAGACATAAACCAAATCTTTAAATGGGCTGCAGAAAACAATATGAAGTTCAATGATGAGAAATTTAAATTTACTCAGATACGGAAAACGGAAAAAATTTAAAAATCTCATCGGAGTACAAAACTAATTCCAACCACACAAAGAGCGAAAACTAATGTCAAAGACCTGGAGTTTTCTTTTGTCAGAGGATCTCACCTTCAAGGCCCATAACAATGAGCAATTGCATCTGCTCGAAAATGACAGGATGGATAATGAGAACCTTCAAAACCAGGGATGCCAAGCCCATGTTGACACTTTACAGATCGCTTGTTCTATCTAGGCTGGAATATTGCTGCACACTAACTGCACCTTTCAAGGCGGGTGAAATTGCTGACCTTGAAAATGTGCAGAGAACCTTCACGGCACGCATAAGTGCGATAAACCACCTCAACTACTGGGAACGCTTGAAGTTCCTAAACCTGTACTCTCTAGAACGCAGGCGGGAGAGATACATTATTATATACACATGGAAAATTCTCGAGGGCTTAGTACCAAACTTGCACACAAAAATCACTCCCTACGAAAGCAAAAGACTCGGCAGGCGATGTAACATTCCCCCAATGAAGAGCAGGGGTGCCACTAGCACGTTGAGGGACAACACAATAAGTGTGAGGGGCCCAAGATTGTTCAACTGCCTCCCAGCATACATCAGGGGGATTACCAACAAGCCCCTGGCTGTCTTCAAGCAGGCACTGGACAGGCACCTCAAGTCGGTACCTGATCAGCCGGGCTGTGGTTCGTACATTGGACTGCGTGCGGCCAGCAGTAACAGCCTGGTTGATCAGGCTCTGGTCCAACAAGAGGCCTGGTCACGGACCGGGCCGCGGGGGCGTTGACCCCTGGAATTCTCTCCAGGTAGACTCCAGGTAGACACCAGCTGAGCAGTACACTGTTTGCCTCGCCGTGGAAGCATTTCTCTCGTGCTTTTATTGCATTTTGTACAGTTATTTTGCCAAATTTCTTTTTTCTAACCATGGGTCCTAAGAAAGTAAGTGCAAAGGACAGTGCTGAGAAGAAAAAGATGATGTCCATGGAATTAAAGCATGAAATCATAGATAAACACAAGCGAAGTGGAGGTTTGTGGGTTGAGGGCCACTGACAGCATACGCTGCTCTGCCTATCTTCCACCCTCCATCTCTTCTCCCAGGTAAAAATGTACATACACTTTATAAAACTAGTTTATTTCTTTACATTCTCTATTATGTTTTATTATCTTTTTATACAATATTTCTTATTTATAAATACATTGTTTCAGTGTTTTCCTTATGAAACTAGTGATCTAGTGTAGTTAGCCTCACAAACACACTGTTTTCAGAAGGGGAAGAATGGGAAGATATGGTCAGTGCAGAAGCGGCAATGGCTGCCACCACCACTTATCACATAATGACATATTTTATTCATTCTAGAGTATATATCATGTTTCTATGTTATTTATATTGTTTATTATGTAATATTAGATGAATTGTGATAGATAAATAAGCCGTAGAGTTGATATTAGCGTCATATTGAAGTATCTTGTCCTGCCTCCCGAGAGCAGGAATTCCACTGGAACGGATTAATGGCATTTCAATTAATTTAAATGAGGAAAATTGATTTGATATACGAGCAGATTGAGTTATGAGCTAGGTCGCGGAACGGATTAAACTTGTAAGTCGAGGTTCCACTGTAGTAACTAATGTGTAGCTTATGTAAGGTATTTGAAGTAATTTAGATTTCATCATTATTGTTGATATACTGTACTTTCATATTTTCAAAATATTTTCTCACAGGCCCTGGAGTGTGTGAGGTTGGCACTTGTTAGCCCATATTTTTTAGTGGATGTTGTGGAAGGAGAAATGGCTGTGAGGTCTTCACCAGAGTGTCGTGTGATAGTGGAGGAAGCCAGGTTGTACCATCTCCTTCCTGACAGACGCCACCAATTAACATCACCACGCACCCGCCACAGGCGTAATACAAATACCACAACAGTACGTTACACATTATACTGTTCAGTGCATTGTAATAGACATTGATCTTTCACATATAAATGCTCTATGTAATATCATAAGTAAAATGAAGAACATATGGGAAAAATGGGGTTACATTTTTATATAAAAAAAATAATTAAATACACACTATCTTAATTTGTCAAAAATAGTTTTTCATATCTTATATTATAGCTGTCATTGCTTGTTGATTTGGAAATGTGTGGAGATGGTTGATGTGGCCCTATACAATACCTTTACAAACATGTGACATGTAGTACCCTTAGTTAACAATACCATCACCTATTGTCAGCATCTGTAAAAAAGTAAGCCACATTTTTTATCCAAGTTGTACCAGTGGTTGCTGTTGCTTGTTGATATGCAAGTGTGTAAGAGCGCTAATGAAGCTCTATATAACATCTGTACAGGCAGTACCCTCAGCTACCACCACCACCACCACCATATGCAATCAACATCGTTAAAAATGAATCTCATTTCCTTTCCAAATTGCACCCAACATATGAGAACTCACTACACCTATACCAAACAAACTTTTATTAAACATTAATTTGAGAAAATAGCCAAGAATAATGTTGTAGTGCTGTAATAAAATGGTGTGAGACTTTTGTTGTAGCTGTTGTTGGAGGTTCATGGGGCTACTACAGCCTACACTATTGAACCAGATGCTCTCACACAACCTTCCTGAGTCAGCAGCCAGCTTTTCCCAGGCTGGAAAATCCTTAAACAAAAATGATTTTGTGGCTGAGCCACCCTTTTAGAATTTTTTAGTATGAATGAGGTAGTAGGTTGGTAGACAGTAACCACCCAGGGAGGTACTACCGTCCTGCCAAGTGAGTATAAAACAAAATCCTGTATTTGTTTTACATAATGATAGGATTGCTGGTGTCTTTTTTCTGTCTCATAAACATGCAAGATTCCAGGTACGTCTTGCTACTTCTACTTACACTTAGGTCACACTACACATACATACTATATACATTTATGTATACACACTCATCTGAGTTTTCTTTGATTTTATCTTAATAGTTCTTGTTCTTATTTCTTTTCCTTTCATATCCATGGGAAAGTGGAATCTTATAATGTGCCTTTTACCCTTCAAGAACTGGAAGCAACACTCTCTGCTTGCCGATCATTGGCAGCTGGGCCAGATGGCATACATATTCGTATGCTACAGCATTTACATCAGTCTGCTCTTACTGTCCTCTTACGACTCTTTAATCTTATATGGTCGCAAGGAGTTATTCCCCAACTGTGGAAGTCTGCTATTGTTCTTCCTTTTCGCAAACCAGGTACTACGGGATGTGATACCTCCCACTACCGTCCCATCGCTCTTACCAGTGCAGTTTGCAAGGTGATGGAACATCTAGTTAATAGATGTTAGATGTGGTATTTAGAGACTCACAGTAGTCTCTCCACTAGTCAATATGGCTTTCGTAAGGGCCGTTCTGCCATTGACCCCTTACTGCGCTTGGATACGTATATTCGTAATGCCATCTTTTTCGATCTTGAGAAGTTTTATGACACAACTTTCAAGTATAATATCTTGACCCAGGCCCACTCCTTAGGCCTCCGAGGCAATCTACCATTTTTCCTTAAGGCTTTCTTAACCCTTTGACTGTCGGAGACCCCTTTCTGAAACTGTCATTCTATGTTGGGAAATATTTGGAAAAAAAAATTAATTTTTCTTATCAAAATGTTAAGATTATTTTTCTGATTGTTTTTATCCTAAAAACAGATTTTTGCCATCAATACTTACCGAGATATGGAGGTGTAAAGTTGGCAGAAAATGAGCCGCGTATGGCAACAGCGGCGAATGCCACTCACTCGGTAAACATCTGTTTACTTCCATTCGTAGATTTCTTGTTTTTTTTCACTATTTTTTTTACGTAACTTATGTGACCTGTGAGACCAAGGTAAGGTGCAATGTATATATGTATATACATTCGTTGTATGCAACACAATAATAGCATAAACATTAGTATCTTTACATTGTTTACAAAACTTGTTTACACAAACAAACAATACAAAAAAATCTTTATTACTATTGTTCTATAATATATATACAAATGTGCAGTCACTGGACATGTTCATAGACGTTCTGCAGCTTGTGGAACTCTTTGAAACATGGTTCCATGCACAGTGGTGTTTTACATTCCTCACACATAAAACGAGTGTCTGCATTTTTGTGGGTGTTTTTTGTATATGCACAGACAAAACATCTCTTCTGAGCAGTTTTCTTCAAAGTAGCAACAGGCAGTTGTGTTAGGTAGTTATCCTAGGTTGATGGTCGTCTGGGTCGTCATTCCTTCCTTCCTTCCTACATTCCTTCTTACCTTCCTTCTTACCTTCCTTCCTTCCTTCCTTCCTTCCTTCCTTCCTTCCTTCCTTCCTTCCTTCCTTCCTTCCTTCCTTCCTTCCTTCCTACCTACCTACCTACCTACCTACCTACCTACCTACCTCCCCCTCCACCTACCACCCACCTACCTACCTACCCTCACCTACCTACCTTCCTTCCTTCCTTCCTTCCTTCCTTCCTTCCTTCCTTCCTTCCTTCCTTCCTACCCACTCACCTACCACCTACCCACCCACCACCCCTCCTACCTCACCTACCACCTACCTCCTACCTACCTACCACCACCTCACCTTCCTTCCTTCCTTCCTTCCTTCCTTCCTTCCTTCCTTCCTTCCTTCCTTCCTACCTACCTACCTACCTACCTACCTTACTACCTTTCATCTCGTCCTTTCTTCCTTCTGGTTTCTATATATACACACATAGTCACTGGACACGTGCCTAGAACTGCTATAAGCTTCTGGAAGCTGGTTGTTGTGTCTGGGTCATCATTCCAACCTTCCTTCCTTCCTACATTCCTTCTAACCTTCCTTCCTACATTCCTTCTAACCTTCCTTCCTACATTCCTTCTAACCTTCCTTCCTACATTCCTTCTAACCTTCCTTCCTACATTCCTTCTAACCTTCCTTCCTACATTCCTTCTAACCTTCCTTCCTACATTCCTTCTAACCTTCCTTCCTACATTCCTTCTTACCTACCTACCTACCTTCCTTCCTTCCTTCCTTCCTTCCTTCCTTCCTTCCTTCCTTCCTTCCTTCCTACCTACCTACCTACCTACCTACCTACCTACCTACCTACCTACCTACCTACCTACCTACCTACCTACCTACCTACCTTCCTTCCTTCCTTCCTTCCTTCCTTCCTTCCTTCCTTCCTTCCTTCCTTCCTTCCTACCTACCTACCTACCTACCTTACTACCTTTCATCTCGTCCTTTCTTCCTTCTGGTTTCTATATATACACACATAGTCACTGGACACGTGCCTAGAACTGCTATAAGCTTCTGGGAGCTGGTTGTTGTGTCTGGGTCATCATTCCAACCTTCCTTCCTTCCTACATTCCTTCTAACCTTCCTTCCTACATTCCTTCTAACCTTCCTTCCTACATTCCTTCTAACCTTCCTTCCTACATTCCTTCTAACCTTCCTTCCTACATTCCTTCTAACCTTCCTTCCTACATTCCTTCCTTCCTTTCATCTCGTCCTTCCTTTCTTCCTTCCTTATGGTTTCTATATATACGCATATATAATCACTGGACACTTCATAGAATTGCTATTAGCTTCTGGAAGCTGATTGTTGTTTCTGGGTCGTCATTCCTTCCTTCCTTCCTTCCTACCTTCCTTCCTACATTCCTTCCTGCTTTCCTTCCTGCCTTCCTTCCTGCCTTCCTTCCTACATACCTTCCTTCCTACATTCCTACCTACCTACCTTCCTTCCTTCCTTTCATACCGTCCTTCCTTCTTTTCATCTCCTTCCTTCCTTCCTTCTGGTTTCTATATATACGCATATATAGTCACTGGACACTTCATAGAACTGATAATAGCCTCTGGAAGCTGGTTGTTGTGAGTGTGTGGACTTATAAATATGCTGAGTCAGGGTGCGGCTGCTGTCAAAATGACATATTATACCATCACTCACCACCCTCACCACCCTCACTGCCTTGTCAACACCCATGGGGTCCTATGCTCTTCTTCCCCACAGTCCTTCCTACCTACTTACGTACCTACTTACCTACTTGCTTATCTCCTTACTTACCTACTTGCTTACCTACTTACCTACCTACTTACCTACTTGCCTACCTACTTACTTGCCTACCTACTTACCTACCAACCTATTGCTATTGTTCTATGATATATATACACATATAATGACTGGACACTCCATCAACTTCACTTAGCGCTTGAAGCTGTGTGTGTGTGTGTGGACATCTAAATTTGCTGAGTCAGGGTAAGGCAGCTGTCAAAATGACATATTATACCATTACTCACCACCCTCACTGCTGTCAACCTGTCAACACAAAAGGGGACCCATGTCTTCTCCCCCACAACCTCCTTCCTAGCTTCCTTTCTTCCTTCATTCCTTTCTTACTTATTTCCTTCCTTCCTTCCTCTCATCTCTTCCTTCCTGCCTTCCTTTCTTCATTCATTCCTTCCTTTTTTTTCTTTCTTCTTTTGTTCCTTCCTTCCTCTCATCTCTCCTTCCTTTCTTTCTTTCTTCTTTTGTTCCTTCCTTCCTCTCATCTCTCCTTCCTTTCTTTCTTTCTTCTTTCCTTCCTTCCTTTCCTCCTTCCTCTCATCTCTTCTTTCCTTCCTTCCTTTCATCTCTTCTTTCCTTCCTTCCTCTCATCTCTTCCTTCCTTTCTTTTTTTCTTCCTTCTTTCCTTCTGGTATCCTGGGCATTGCTTTCGGTCACAAACTCCTCAAAACCATGAAATTCATCTTCAGAGACACTTCCATCTGTGTTAGAGTTATCACTGAGGAAGAGAAGAGTCCCAGATTCGCTGGGGAGTCAGATATTTCTTACCGCTAGGGATGCTGAACATGGACTACTGAAATGGCTTTCCCACAATGCACCACTGGCTGCCCGATTTTTTTATACTGCGCACACTGACCACACAGACCCATTCTCTCACATGTGGGCCTACCAGCTTTCTCCCACTTGATTTGAGGCCGCTAGAATTTAGGCGTATAAATACGTCCGAAACAGTGGCTCATAAGACGTATATATACGTCCGAAACAGTGGCTCGTAAGACGTATATATACGTCCGAAACAGTCAAAGGGTTAACTGAAAGACATTTCCGTGTCCGGGTTAGTAATGAGCTTTCCCCGGACTTTGTCCAAACTGAAGGTGTCCCCCAGGGTTGTGTTCTGAGCACAACATTATTTCTCCTTGCTATAAATAATCTGGCATCAGTTCTCCCACCCAACATTTGGTCATTCATTTATGTGGATGACTTTGCTATAGCTTGTGCGGGTGCTGACTGTCACCTCATTGCAGTTTCCCTCCAGCATGCCGTCAACCGAGTTTTCGATTGGGCCACCTCTCACGGGTTTAAATTTTCTAGTAGCAAAACTCATCAAATTACGTTTACTAGACGTTCAGTGGTCTCTGATCATCCGTTGTACCTATGCGGCTCACGTATCCCAGAACGTGATACAGTCAGGTTTCTTGGCCTCCTGTTTGACCGTCGATTGTCCTGGAAACCTCACATTGCCTCTCTGAAGGCAACTTGTCATAGCCGGCTGAATGAATGAATGGAGACGAATGGTTTTTGGGACCTGACGAGCTGTTGGAGTGTGAGCAGGGTAACATTTTGTGAAGGGATTCAGGGAAACCAGTTAATTGATTTAATTGGACTTGAGTCCTGGAAATGGGAAGTACAATGCCTGCACTTTAAAGGACAGGTCTGGGATAGTGACAGCTGGGAGGGACTTATTCTCAGCTGTTGTATCTGAGCACCTCTGCAAAGACAGTGATTATGTATGAATGTGGTGAAAGTGTTGAATGATGATGAAAGTATTTTCTTTTTGGGGATTTTCTTTCTTTTTTGGGTCACCCTGCCTCGGTGGGAGATGGCCGACTTGTTGGAGAAAAAAAAAAGAATGCTTAGTCCATTTCCTTCTGAGGGGCAATCTTCAGAACTTTGTTCTAGTTGTAATATATTAAAAATGTGATAGGCAGAAACACAATATGAAAGAGCTTGCAGTATTATACATTAAAGTATAAAATATTTTTCACATTTAATTTGTTATTACCATGGCAACAGGCATTGCTAACCTGTAGGATCATATAAAGCTTTGTTCGTATTTAAAAAATCATAATTTGAAGTACAGTGGACCCCCGGTGTTCGTCCTGCTCGAAACTCGCCCTTTTATGTAAGTGTATTTTTTTAAATGCTTTTATAAGTGTATTTTTGGGGGTCTAAAAGGACTAGTCTACTTTACATTATTCCTTATGGGAATAAATTCGTTTGGTATTGGCACTTGAACAGCATTCTGGAACAAAAAAATAACGAAAACCGGGGGTCCACTGTACATAGTACAGTGGACCCCCAAGTATCGTAAAAACTTCACTCCAGAAGCCTGCTCAAGTGCCATTACCGAACGAATTTACTCCCTTAAGAAAAAATGTCAAGTAGGTTAGTCCATTTCAGACCCCCAAAAATACACTTACAAAAGCACTTACAATACTATACTTACATAATTGTACGATTTCCGGGGTGTACGTAACTCGGGGGTCCACTGTATACTAGTTATTGAAATGCTGGTAATGTTCTGAATGTCTTCCTGTGTGAACAGCCAGTTGGGGGTGAAAATAATTGCTTTACTGTAAACAAAACTATTAAAATTAACAGTTATTTCAACTTATTTGCTCTATATAGGTAAAGTAGCAGTGCAGAAAATTACTTTGTTTTATATTACCAAATTGGAGAGTTTATAAACATTTCAAATGTTACTGAATAAGCATAAATAAATAAAAATAAGGCTAGTAGGAGTTTATTAAACACTTGAGAATATTAGTTGGCTATTAGATTAGGCTTAGTACTGGTTGCATTATAGCACTTCATTACAGTAGATCCTCACACAAAAAGAATTGCATAACTTAAAATCAGCTAGGTAGTAGGTTGGTAGACAGCAGCCACCCAGGGAGGTGCTACCGTCCTGGTAAGTGAGTGTAAAACGGAAGCCTGCACTTGTTTTACATGATGGTAGGATTGCTGGTGTCTTTTCTCTGTCTCATAAACATACAAGATTTCAGGTACGTCTTGCTACTTCTACTTACACTTAGGTCACACTACACATACATGTACAGTGGACCCCCGGTGTTCGTCCATTTTTCGTAACAGAAGACTGTTCAAGTGCCATTACCAACCGAATTTATTCTCTTAAGAAATAATGTAAAGTAGACTAGTCCTTTTAGACCCCCAAAACTACACTTATAAAAGCATTTAAAAAAATAAACTTACATAAAAGGGTGTGTTTTGAGCAGGACGAACACCGGGGGTCCACTGTACAAGCATATATATACACACCCCTCTGGGTTTTCTTTCATTTTTTTACTAGTTTTTGTTCTTGTTTATTTCCTCTTATTTCTATGGGGAAGTGGAACAGAATTCTTCCTCCGTAAGCCATGCATGTTGTAAGAGGCAGCTAAAATGCCGGGAGCAAGGGGCTAGTAACCCCTTCTCCTGTATAAATTACTAAATTTAAAAAGAGAAACTTTTTTTTTCCTTTTTGGGCCACCCTGCCTCAGTGGGATACAGCCAGTTTGTTGAAAGAACAACAACAACAACTTAAAATCGCATTTTTTTTATATATATATATAATGGTTTTGTATTAATATTGGTAGAATTACCGACAATATGTTAAGTAAATGGACACAAATGCAACTAATGTTACATTTTATTGTGGCAACGTTTCGCTCTCCAGGAGCTTTGTCAAGCCATTACCTGCTTGACAAAGCTCCTGGAGAGCGAAACGTTGCCACAATAAAATGTCACATTAGTTGCATTTGTGTCCTTTTACTTAACATATAATGGTTTTACAGGGTTAGATCAGAGTTCGTACCTTTATTTACAAGCTAAGAGCTGTTACCTACCTCAAATAGCAAATAGGTTGAAGTTGGAGCCATCTTTGGGTCAGCGATTTCATTTGATCAAATGACTATTTCATTTATGTTATAATGCTGTATGAACATGTTCCAGACTCAAGTCATTCTAGAAATGAATGATCTCAGATGAAGTGATGGTCTTGAGAAGTGTACAGCCATAGTTTAGTTACTGTTTGCTGCCCATCTTGCTTAACCCTTAAACTGTCCACACGTAAATCTACGTTGACGTGCGTAGTGCTCCGAACGTAGATCTACGGTTTTTTTAAATGCTTTTAACCTTGCCATGATAAGCCTGAGCTGCCTAGACATTAGAGAATGGGTCTGTGCACTCATTGTGTGCAGTATTACAAAATTCGGGGATGCCAAAAAAAATGCGCTCTTCATTTTAAACAAAAAAGAAAAATTTATTTTTTTCTCAAAATATTCAGTGCGCTACGCACGTCAACGTAGATCTACATGTGGACAGTTTAAGGGTTAAAAGCTGTCTTCTCACTGTTCACGAAGAGGAGTCAAGTGTGGTATCCTTGACAACATTTACCTTGTATACAACATTAAGGCCACCCACATTCCTCTGGTGTTGAAGGCTTGGCTGAAATGACAGATCTGTCCAGGCCAGGTCCAGACGAGAGATGAGTTGTCTTGCCCTGTTCTCTATTTTGACTGAAGTAATGCCATCCAATTTTGTACAGACGATGTATCATGTGGAAATAAATAATGATTGATTGAAGTCATAGATGAGATGGGGAGCAGGCAGTCCAAGAAAGTGGGGCATACTAAAGGTATGAGATATAAGAACATAAGAAAGGAGGAACACTGCAATAGGCCTGTTGGCCCATACTAAGCAGGTCCTTCACGAATCCAACCCACTAACAGAATAAACGCTACCCAAGCAATAAACTATGACAATTCTATTTACTCACGTGCAAGTCCCACTCAAATCCAACCCCTCTCACTCATGTATTTATCCAACTTAAATTTTAAACTACCCAAGGTTTTAGCTTCGATAACCCTACTAGGCAGACCGTTCCATTCATCAACTACCCTATTACCAAACCAGTAGTACTTTCCTATATCCTTTCGAAATCTAAATTTATCTAATTTGAATCCATTATTGCGGGTTCTCTCTTGGAGAGATATCCTCAAAACCTTATTTATATCCCCTTTGTTAATACCGATCTTCCACTTATATACTTCAATCGTCTCCCCTCATTCTTCGTCTTAAGTGCTGTTAGCTTCCTGACCTCCTTGTTTGCAAGGTTTACTATGTGGGTTCTTCATAGTCAGTTTGGAATCAGATTTCACACCAAGGATATCAACCTCATCCCTGGGTTCCAGCACTTTTGCATTCATTCTTATTAATGCTCCTGCATTAACATCATGGTGCCTAGAGATCATCATCATTTGTGCTTTCTCAGAAGCAAATGTAATTTACCATCATTTTCCCCAGGCAGATATAGCTGTAAGCTGGTGAATGATGTAACTGAAAGCAACTGGCACTTCCTATCTTGGATAAGTAAACATCAGAGTACAGTCGTCTCCATATGCCTGGGATTCTAGGATGAATTGAAGAAGGATTGAAGTATATATTCCATAACAATAGCCCAAGCACACTTCCCTCTGGAACACTGGGACCAATTGAGCTTTTTGTTGACTGTCCCATTGATAACTACCTTGATGGTAATTACTAAGGAAATGGTGAAGAGTCAGAGACTCCTAGTGCTTGCAGTCTTGCCATGAGTGCCCAGTGCCATACTTGGTAGAAAGCACCTACAGTGTTTTATGTTACTACGCAGCGATCTTGTTTCGTCCAGTTACTGGTGCCACATAGTGGAGAGGTTTAACAGCAGATCAGCAGCAAAGAAGTGAGTGGTATCAGAGAAATGCTGTCATCTGCTATGAGATTATTGTCTCAAGAACCTTGCCAGTGATTGACAGGAGTGACATTGGTCTGTAGTTGCTGATTTCTGCTCTGCTCTTCTTTTTGTGAACTGGGACTACATTTGCTTCTTTCCACAGAGAAGGCCATTTGTTCTGTGCTAGACAGTGCTGATAGATGCAAGTTAGAGGTGTTGCTACCTGGTTTGCACATCTACTTGCCTTATTGTCACCCCCTCTGACAATTTTAACACAAGTCTTGCAGCTAGCAAAGAAGGTTCCCTTGCAAGGTTCCTTTGCAACTTGGCAGCAGTGTGTTAAGCATAGAGGTCAGGATTCTTCTGACTGTTAGTAGGGACAGTCTCATCCTGTTGATTTAGAAGTGGCATATTTTAATCAGGTGAATAACCTTGTTGGTCCTTGACCAAGGACCACCAGGTCTTAGAGCCACCTTTTTTTTTTTTTTGTCAGCCTGCCATTTAGAGATGGCTCAGTTTTCGACTAATTTTATTGGCTGACAGGCTTGCCTGCGCAACTTGTAACTTGCATTTTCAGAACTCTGAACCTACTTTCCAATAGACACCCATGTTATAATTGGGGAGGCATTCCTGAACCATAATATCCATATCTAATTTTTAAACAGCTAAATTAGAAAAATGTACAGAACTCAGATGAGTCCCCCTCTCTATCTCTCTCTTCCCTTTCCTCCCTCTTACTCCCCTTCCCTCCAAGCTACCAACAGGTTACAGACTGTACCACCAAGAAAACAACAGGTCACACCAAAAGCTACCAACAGGTAAGTGTCTTGAAACCATGAATTCTTTAATAACAATTGGTTATAATAGGCCTAGCCTGGTCCCTCAAATTCCTTCATATTCACACTTGTCGAGTGCATGTATGTCTTGCACTGGATTACTCATTCATGTTTAGCACTTCACATAAATATTATATATAATATTATGTAAGCCATAAATTACTTATTTGTTCACTTGTCAGGTGATTGTGGCAGTGGGTGGTGAAGACAACAAATTAGTATTGCGTTCAGTTGAGTGTTTTGATCCTCTGGCACACTGTTGGAGAAGCCTCTCGTGTCTGCCATTTGCTGTCAGGTGTGTTCTCAAGATGTTTCTTTGTGCTTTTTTCATTTAGTATACAGTTTAAAAAAGTGTGTGTGTTTGTTAAGGCTTTAAATATTATTTTGACTATGTAAATTGATGAAAATATGGACTGACTGACTTTGTTCTATATACAGTAGGGCCCCACTTATATGGCAGGTTAGGTTCCAGGCTACTGCTGGAAAGCAGACATCACTGGAAAGCAGAACGCCATTTTTTCCACTTATGAATGTATATAAAGGCTAGATAACAAGTTTACAATAACATGTATTAAGTTAGTAATAGAATTTATTTATTAACACATCAGCCACTTACCACCAAGGTAGGGTGGCTTGAAAAAGAAATACTTCCATCATCATTCACTCCATCACTGTCTTGCCAGAGGCATGTTTACACTACAGTTATAAAACTGCAACATTAACACCCCTACTTCAGAGTGCTGGCACTGTACTTCCCATCTCCAGGAATCAAGTCTGGCCTGCCAGTTTCCCTGAATCCCTTCATAAATGTTACCTTGTTTACACTCCAACAGCATGTCAAGTCCTAAAAACCATTTGTCTCCATTTGGTCCTATATAACACGCTCACGCACGCTTGCTGGAAGTCCAAGCCCCTCGCACACAAAACCTTCTTTCCTAGGCCGACCCCTACCCTGCCTTCCCTCCATTACAGATTTATACACTCTCGAAGTCATTCTATTTCGTTCCATCCTCTTTACATGTCCAAACCATCTCAATAACCCCTCCTCCTAATCTTTAAAGTACGGATTCTCTGCATTATATTCACACCACACATTGCCTTCATACATGACATTTCCACTGCCTCCAGCCTTCTCCTTGTTGCAACATTCACCACCCATGCCTCACACCCATACAAGAGCGTTTGTATAACTATACTCTCATACATTCCCCTCTTTGCTTTAATGGATAAAGTTCTTTGTCTCCACAGACTCTTCAGTGCACCACTCACCTTTTTCCCCTCATCAATTCTATGATTCACCTCATCTTTCATAGTCCCATCTGCTGACACGTCCACTCCCAAATATCTGAATACATTCAGCTCCTCCATACTCTCTCCCTCCTATCTGATATCCAGTCTTCCCTTACCTAATTTTTTTGTTATTCTCATCACCTTACTCTTTCCTATATTCACTTTTAATTTCCTTCTTTTACATACCCTACCAAACTCATCAACCAACCTCTGCAACTTCTCTTCAGAATCTCCCAAAAGCACAGTGTCATCAGCAAAGAGCAACTGTGACAACTCCCACTTTGTGTTAGATTCTTTATCTTTTAACCCCATACCTCTTTCCAACATGCAAGCATTCACTTCTCTTACAACTCCATCTATAAATACAGTGGTACCTCGACTTACGATGGTCCCCAAACACACCCTTTTATGTAAGTTTATTTTTTTAAATGCTTTTGTAAGTGTAATTTTGGGGGTCTAAACGGACTAGTCTATTTTACATCATTTCTTAAGGAGATAAATTCGTTTGGTAATGGCACTTGAACAGCATTCTGGAATGAAAAAATATCGTAAGTCGAGGTACCACTGTATATTGAACAACCACGGTGACATTACACATCCCTGTCTAAGGCCTATTTTTACTGAGAAATAATCTCCCTCTTGCCTACTTACTCTAACCTGAGCCTCACTATCCTCGTAAAGACTCTTCACTGCTTTTAATAACCTAGAACTAGGCATTAAAAAATAATAAAAAGTAAAATACACACACAGTACACTCATTACTTACCTTAAAATATTTGTAGTCTTAATGTAGGGTGAGAGGTGAGTAGTATTTATTGTAAGAGGTCAGGTGTGGTAGGTATGGCCACCCCACCCACACGTAATATACATTTAACCCCTTAACTATCCAAACATAAATCTACATTGTTACTGCTAGCGCTCCAAACATAGATCAATGTTTTATTTTTCCTGCCTCCAAATTTTTCACGATTGGCCTGAGATACCTGGTCAGTATAGAATAGGTCTTAACACTCGGTGTGCGCAGCATTAAAAAATCTGAATCCACTTAGTACCTTCTATGAGCTCCAGTTGAATTCAGCACCAGCTAGAGCAAACAGCGTAGCAAACACCAGGGATTCACTGATGTCATGTTGTATTAACATTCCCCTTTTAAGTGGAAAGTGATGTTGACCCTGAGTTTAGTGGCTTTGAGATGGATATGGCCACAAATAATCGAGGAAATATCAAAAACCTCGATAATAACCCATGTGCAACATTTCTGCAACATCCTTTCAATTTTGATACCACTGGTAGTGTCATCCTGCCAGAATGTCCTGTAACATATGCCCTAAGTAAAGAGAAACAATTTTGGAACATGTGTAATACGTGTTCGGCAGTCTGGGTGGCCGGCTGGCTGGCCAGTGGCTGGGTGGCCGGCTGGCTGGCCAGTGGCTGGATGGCCGGCTGGCTGATTGACTTTGGCTGTATCTATCTCCATCTGTTTGTATCTATCTCTGTCTCTGTTTATCTCTGTCTATCTGTCTCTACCTGTCTCTGTCTATCTCTGTCTCTGTCTCACAGGTACACATAAATATACAATTATATATACCCTACTGCTATTTAAAAGGTTGAACCTGCTTAACCCTTTGGGGGTCGACAGGCCTTCTCGGAAAAACGTTCTCAGGGTCGAAAAGTTTTTGAAAAAAATAATAATTTTTTCTTATGAAATGATAGAGAATCTTTTTCCGATCATAACGACACCAAAAGTATGAAATTTGAATGAAAACTTACGGAATTATGCTCTCGCGAAGTTATCGGTCTCGAAGATGTTTACGCATCGGCGATTTCGCCCACTTTGAGCCCTATTTTTGGCCAATTCCAATGTTCCAGTCCATTAAAATCATAGCTATTTCGCTAGAACTCCATTTTTTCTATCGATTGAGTACAAGAAACCGCCTATTTACCAATTTCGACTACCCAAAAAAGTGGTCAGAAAATGGCAATTTGGCCAATTTCACACAAATTTCAAACGATGCCAATTTCAAAATAGGGTCCAGAATAAACAAGGCAGACAGTCCTGGCACTAAAATAACATCTCTGTTCATTAGTCACATCTCCAGGCCCCTCTTACATTACTTTTGCTTTCCATTTTGAATTTTTATTCTCAAAAAAAATAGAAGATTTACTGTTATGTATACAACTGCATCATTGTAAAAATGGTATAAATAATGGTATAAATATGGTATAATGATGTGTATTGGACACATGGTGTGATTTGTTTACTCTTGAACATTGGCTAAAATCGAACATTTTCGCTACTTTGAGCTCAATTTCAAGGTACTTCTCATTGTCAAACCAATCAAAATCATCTCTATTTCTGTAATATATCTTCCATTCTATCAAATGAGACCAAGAAAATGAGAATACATCAATAAATACCATACGAAAATAGACTGCAAAGTCACTGTTTTAAACAAAAAAAACAGTCAGTTTTTTTTTTCTCATGCAGTGTGTGCTGCAGGATTTTTTTTATACTGCGCACACTGACCACACAGACCCATTCTTTCATATGTATGCCTACCAGCCGTTTCCCGCTTAATTTGAGGCCGCTAGAATTTACGCGTACTAGTACGGCACCAACCCCTGCTCGTAAAACGTACTAGTACGGCACCGACTCCGAAAGGGTTAACATACAAAATATCCACTTATATTATTGTGCCTACTACATACACAGAACATTATTCTCCAATATAAACCCTCCCCTCAAACTCCTTCTTGAGAACTACAATACATAACACAAGACACAAAACTCTCTTTGATATCCCTCGCGTCCATCTCTCCCTATGCAAAAATGCAATGCATATAAAGGGCCCTAAGATCTGGAATTCATTTCCTGAAAATACAAAAGGGCCCCTGCCTGTACACCAATTCAAGGCATTTAGTGTACCGTGTGCAATTAACAACAATACAAGAACGTTTTTGCCAGAGGAAAGAGTCTCTCCAAAATAATAGTGCCATACATAGTGTTATAGTGTTTATCACAGTGGTACTGTAATATGTATATGTGTAATGAAGGTCCTGTTTGGCATTTTCTTCCAAAACAGGTCTGTTTCGTCACAATTGAACACTTGTAGTAGTTGGAATTGTTCAGCCTCTATGTACCCCTGGAATTCCTGCACATATTTTTCAGCCGCACTTTTATCACAACTGGCTGCGTCACCATGCCTCACAACACTATGTATGCCAATTCGCTTCTTAAATCTGTCAAACCAGCCTTTGCTGGCTTTAAATTTGTTCACTTCAGCACTCGTTGCAGGCATTTTCTTGACGAGATCATCATGCAACTGCCTTGCTATTTCAGATATAATATCCTGCGTAACACTATCTCCTGCTAATTGTTTCTCGTTGATCCAAACCAACAAAAAAGTTTCCATTTCTTCCAGCACTTGCGCTCTCTGTTTTGTGATCATATTTGCACCTTTCGCAACAACAGCGTCCTTGATTTTATTTCTCTTGGCCACAGTGGTACCGATTGTTGAATAAGGTTTGCCATACAGCCTTGCCAGCTCAGCGACACGCACTCCACTTTCATATTTTGCAATGACCTCCTTCTTCAGTTCTACCGTATTTCTCAGCCTCTTTACCACAGGACTGGCACTAGGAGCTTTCTTTGGACCCATGGTGGCTTATTTAGCAGTTGTAGGCACTAAAAACAGTTTGAAAATGACAAAATGTATGGTATGAATGCGTGGGTGGCGGGGGTGGTGCTCACTCGCTGGTAAACAATGGCACACTGACTCTTGATGGAGCGTTGTGCCGTCCGAGGGCACGTGTACGCGTCCAAGACGAATAGCGTATTCCGAGCGGATCGTATTCCGAACCAATATTTTTACGGAAAAAGGTATCGTTTTCCGAATTTAACGTAATCCGGCGCCATCGTAATCCGGGGGTCCACTGTATTGCATGAGGTTGCTGTGCACATATAGCATGAGGTTGCTGTGCACATATTGCATGAGGTTGCTGTGCACATATAGCATGAGGTTGCTGTGCACATATTGCATGAGGTTGCTGTGCACATATTGCATGAGGTTGCTGTGTTCATAGAATAAATAAGCACACATTGCTTTAACTCTTTCAGGGTCCAAGCCATAGATCTACGCATTGTCCACAGGGTCCAAGAATTTAAAAAAAAAAAAAAAATTCTTTGTTTTCTTATGAAATGGTAGAGAATCTTTTTCTAAAGGTATTAGAACAAAAAGTACGAAATTTGGTGGAAAACTGACGAAATTACACTATCGCAAATTTGACTGTGTCAGTGATATTTACATTTTGGCGATTTTGCCTACTTTGACTCCTATTTTAGGCCAATTACATTATTCCAGTTGACCAAATTCTTAGCTATTTCGTTAGTATTACTTCTATTTTATTGACTGAGCACAAGAAACTGCCCAATCTATTTTTTCAAGTAGCCAATAAAGTGATCAGAAATTGGTAATTTTGCCAATTTCACACAAAGTTCAAAATATTCCAATTTCAAAACAGCTTCCAGAATAAACAATGCAGGCATTCCTGGCACTAAAATAACATTTCCTCTGTTTATTAGTTACGTTTCCAGGCTTTACAGATGAATTCCATTTTGATTTTTGATTTACATAAAGAATTTTTATTCACACCAAAAAATAGATGAATTACTCTTATGCAATATTGTAATAATTGTATAAACACTATCAGTGCATTTCTTCTTCTTTCAACAAATCGGCCGCTTCCCACCAAGGCGGGGTGGCCCAAAGAGAAAAACAAAAGTTTATCTTTTTAACTTTAGTAATGTATACAGGAGAAGGGGCTACTAGCCCCTTGCTCCCGGCATTTTAGTCGACTCTTACGACACGCATGGCTTACGGAGGAAGAATTCTGTTCCACTTCCCATGGAGATAAGAGGAAATAAGAACAAGAACTAGTAAGAAAATAGAAGAAAACCCAGAGGGGTGTGTATATATATGCTTGTACATGAATGTGTAATGTGACCTAAGTGTAAGTAGAAGTAACAAGACATGCCTGAAATCTTGCATGTTTATGAGACAGAAAAAAGACACCAGCAATCCTACCATCATGTAAAACAATTACAGGCTTTTGTTTGACACTCACTTGGCAGGGCGGTAGTACCTCCCTGGGCGGTTGCTGTCTACCAACCTACAACCTACAACCATATATTAAACCCACCAGTTGACGTGTATTGGTCGTGTGATGTGATTTGTTTACTCTTGAAAATCAGCAAAAATCAAACATTTCCGCTACTTTGAGCTCAATTAGAAGCTATTTTCAGTACTAAAACCAATCAAAATCATCTCTATTTCTGTAATATATCTTCCATTCTATCAAATGAGACCAAGAAACCGTGAATACAACCGTAAAAACCTCATGAAAATACACCACAAACTTGCTGTTTTAATCAAAAAACACAGTCGCAGTTTTTTTTTCTCATTGTGCACTGTGTGCTTCAGGATTTACTTTATATAGTGCACACTTACCACATAGATGCATTCTCTCATATCTAGGCCCAAATTTACCGATCACAGGTTATCTGAGTGAGCTGAGCTCATGGCGTAGATCTACGGTTTGGACCCTGTGGACAATGCGTAGATATACGGCTTGAACCCTGAAAGGGTTAAACATTGAGTTTAGAAAAATAAATGACCTTAATATTTTTCTTTTTACTTTCATTAGTAAACACGGATTGGTTGTATCTGGAGAAAATGTTTTGTATTTGGCTGGAGGCGAGTTCCCTGATGGAACAGTGACTCGATGTTTGTGGCGCTATGACCCGGTCTTGGATGAGTGGCATGACTTGGCACCTATGTCTAAGCCAAGATCAGAACTAGGTAAAAGATATGATCTTGTTTTGTTAGTCTAATATTTATCTGAGTGTGCTCACATTATCGCTGTAATATTTATCTGAGAGTACTCACAATATTGCTGTTAAAATTTATTTCAGCTGATTCTTTGTGGAATACAGCCTCTCCTCACTTAATGATGGAGCTCCGTTCCTAAGACCACGTCGGTAAACAGATTCGTCGCTAAGCAAGGAGCATACTACAATGGTAGTGTGTTTGTGTCAACCATCTTTGATATTGTTTTAATATCACTTTTGCACCATTTATAACATTTTTAGTATATTTTTAAATATTTATACAGTAGTGTCCTGCATATTGTAATACTATACAGAATAGAGGAAATCAGCTCTAATATACATTATTTAGGTATGCATACTTGTCAGATAGCTTGTCGTAAGTCTGAGTTGTCAGTAAACAAGTACGTCACTAAGTGAGGAGATGATGTACTATAATTACTATTTTTATGAGTTCTACTTTGCTGTGCTTATTTTGTTAAAAATTACTACTACTACTAATAAGTTTATATTGTATTTTGTAGGTTCAGCAACATTAGATGGTTATGTGTATGCAGTAGGTGGTTGGGATGGATCGAATAGGTTGACTGATGTAGAACGTTATGACCCTCGCACTAACTCTTGGAGTCCAGTGGCTTCCATGAAATTGGCCCTTACTTCACCAGCTATTGCTGCATGTCAAGGAAAGCTGTATGTGTGTGGTGGTGCTATTCTGGAAGATGGAGATGGCATTGATCTTGTGCAAGTATGTAAACTTGTCTTGATTATTGTTTGTCAAAGAGAGGACTATGGACAAATCTGAATAAAAATGTATTATGTAACTCAGGACATCTTTATGTAATGTTCAGATTGGTTCTTGAACCATTTCACTGTCCAGACCCCTGAAATTAATACAGTGGATTCCCCGGATTATGTAGTAGTCGGATTTCATAAACTTCGGAATAAGTAAAAAATTTTTGTAAAAATATTGGTTCGGTATTAGTAGATCCGCTACGGATCTATGCATGGCCCGGACGGCCCAACACTCCATCCAGAGTCAGTGTGCCATTGTTTACCAGCGAGTGACGGTCACCCAGGCATTCATACCATACATTTTGTCATTATTCCATTGTTTTTAGTGCTTGCAACTGCTAAATAAGCCACCATGGGCCCAAAGAAAGCTCCTTATTGCCAGCCCTGTAGTAAAGAGGCTCAGAAATACGGTAGAACTGGAAAAAGAGATCATTGCAAAATATGAAAGTGGAGTACCTGTCGCTGAGCTGGCCAGGCTGTATGGCAAAGCCTGTACAACCATCGCTTCCATCGTGGCCAAGGGAAATGAAATCAAGGAAGCTGTTGTTGCGAAAGGTGCAAATATGATCACAAAACAGAGATCGCAAATACTGGAAGATGTGGAAACTTTGTTGTTGGTGTGAATCAACGAGAAAGAATTAGCAGGAGATAGTGTTACGCAGGCAATAATATCTGAAAAAGCAAGGCAGTTGCATGATGATCTCGTCAAGAAAATGCAACGAGTGCTGAAGTGAGCGAATTTAAAGCCAGCAAAGGCTGGTTTGATAGATTTAAGAAGCGTAGTGACATACACAGTGTGATAAGGCATGGTGAGGCAGCCAGTTCAGACAAATGTGCAGCTGAAAAATACGTGAAGGAATTTCAAAGCTATGTAAAGGCTGAAGGATTTAAACCCCAACAAGTGTTTAATTGTGATGAAACAGGCCTGTTTTGGAAGAAAATGCCAAACAGGACCTACATTACACAGGAGGAATAGGCACTGCCAGGACACAAGCCTATGAAAGACTGGCCAACTCTTATGTTGTGTAGTAATGCTAGTGGGGATTTCAAAGTGAAGCCTTTACTTGTGTATCACTCTGAAAATCCCAGAGTGTTCAAGAAATACAGTGTTGCCAAGGTTAATTTGTGTGTGATGTGGAAGGCTAACACTAAGGCATGGGTCACGAGAGAAATTTTCCTTGATTGGTTCAATGAAGTGTTTGGCCCCAGTGTGAAGAAATATCTCCTAAAAAATAAATTGGTCCTCAAATGCCTCCTGGTAATGGACAGTGCTCCTTCTCATCTTTGAGACTTGGAAGAGCACATTGTGGAGGACTTTTAAGTTAATCACAGTGAAGTTCTTGCCCCCTAATACCACTCCTCTCCTCCAGCCCATGGACCAGCAGGTCATTTCAAACTTCAAAAAACTCTACACCAAAGCAATGTTTCAAAGATGCTTTGACATAACCTCGGAGACTCAGTTGACCCTAAAAGAGTTTTGGAAAGATCACTTCAATATCCTCCATTGCATAAACCATATAGGGAAGGCTTGGGAGGAAGTGAGCTCCAGGACTTTGAACTCTGCTTGGAGAAAATTGTGCCCAGACTGTGTCCCAGAGAGGGATTTTGAAGGTTTTGGGGCTGAGCCACAGGACCCTGAGCCTGTTGTGGAACAAATTGTGGCACTGGGGAAGTCCATGGGGTTGGAGGTTAGTAGCGAGGATGTGGAAGAGTTGGTGGAAGACCACAATGAAGAGCTAACCACTGCAGATCTGCAAGAGCTTCATCTGCAACGGCAACAGACCACAGTTCAGGAAATTGCTGCAGAGGAGGAGGAAGAGAGATGGAAGACATTGCCTTCTTCAAAGATTAAGGAGATTTGTGCCAAATGGACTGATGTACAAAGATTTATGGATGATTTTCACTCTAACAAAGCTCTTGCAGGCCGTGCTGGCAACATGTACAATGACAATGTGGTGTCCCATTTCAGGGACATTTTTAAAGAAACGCCAGACACAGAGCTCCCTGGACAGATTTTTTGTGAGCGAGGGGTCCAGTGACTCTCAAGCTGGTCCTAGTGGCATTAAAAAACAAAGAAGGGAAGTAACCCCGGAAAAGAACTTGGTACCTGAAGTGTTAATGGAAAGGGATTTCCCTTCCAAACACTAGCAACTACTCCTTCCTCTCCCCTCCTTCCATCTTCCACAAATCAACAACTCTTCAATAAAGGTAAGTGTCAAGTTATTACTGTTTTATGTACTTTATATCTCATTCTTTTCTGTGTAATTTAATGTTGAAACAATATTTATTTTAATACTTTTGGGTGTCTGGAACGGATTAATTGAATTTCCATTATTTCTTATGGGGAAAATAGATTCGGATTTAGTAATATTCGGTTTTAGTAGCGCCCTCTGGAACGGATTAATTACATAATCCAGGGGTCCACTGTATTGCTTTACATTTTTAATTTTTTTTTTTTTAAATGATAGAGAATCTTTTGCTGAAGGTAGACACCAGAAGTACGAAATTTTATTGAAAATTTCTGGAATTACGCATACACACATTTAGCGGTCTGGGTGCAGTTTATGCATTGACAATTTTGATGACTTTGTCCTATTTTAAGCCAACAGAGGAAGTGTTTTAGTGCCATGAATGTCAACATTGTTTATTTTGCACTATCATGGTAATGTTTATTCCTTCAAAATATAATCATCTTTTCTTCTAATCAATCAAATCAAATTGAATTTTTATTTCTTTGCAAGTTTACAATGTGGTTGACATATTGTAGGAAGTATATTTACATTGGTAGGGTTTACAATGATTTGTAGTGCAAAGAGAGCCACTATCCTGCCTTGGCATTATGGGCAGTCTAAACTTAATACATTACTGATTACTTAACACTAGACATACAAAACATAGTTTGATTAGGTTGCATTAATTATACAATATTAAATATATGCTATTCAACATTTTCATAGGTTAAAATATGAGAATTTATTGTACTGCATGTCAATGTTTAATCCTTCTGGACAATCATTGATGTGTTAAAAACATTATTGGGGCAAACGGTGATCCTTGTGGAAACCTGCTGGTGATCCTTTCCCAGAAAACCTTTTTTTTCCCTTATCATACTTTGTATTTTTCTTTCAAGCAGCAAATCTCTCATCCACTTTATTAACTTGCTTTTATTTTTCTCTTGTTTTGCAATTTCTGAATTAGCTTTTCCAAAGAAACTTTGGCAAAAGCTTTCTTGAAATGTATATAAAAGTTTGTTAGATTAATAATATAGCCCCTCTAAAATCAGGCATCATCACAGACAACACCACAGACCACTATCCGACCTTTCTCATAACTAATCTTGGTAAATTGCCCCTAGATATTACAAAAGTTACCTTCAGACTACATAATGAGTCAGCTGTAAATAACTTCATAACAGCTATGATTAACATTGACTGGCATAATGAGTTAGAAACATATACAGATACTAATGAATGCATCAAGAATTTCCTTAACAAAACCCACCACCTCTATAACAAACATTGCCCTAAAAAAACTAAACAGATCACAGCTAAGAGACTTAACAATCCCTGGCTAACACCCAGCATCCTTAAATCCATTAACAAAAGGCACCAATATGAAAAACAATACAGAAGGGGTCTAATAACCAGAGAACAATCCAAACGCTACTCATCAACCCTTACCAGCCTGATAAGGAGATCAAAAAAATTGTATTATGAGAACAGACTCCAGAACATAAAGGTGATATGAAAAGACCTGGAAGACCCTATCTGCAATTCTAGGAAATAATAAGATAGCGAAAAACAACACCATCAAATTATCAAGAGCAGATGAACCCCTACTCTCACCTACTGAGACAGCAAACAGACTTAATGTTTTCTTCTCCACCATAGGAAAGAATCTAGCGAGTAAAATCCCAAGCTCAAACACCCGTCCAACAGACTACCTCACAAACACCTACCCTAATACGCTATTCCTAGCTCCTACCAACCCAATTGAAGTCTCGCTCATAATCAACACCCTTAAAAACAAGGCAGGAGACATAAACAGCCTACCAACTTTTATGTACAAAAAAGCTTCACAGGTACTGTCACCAATCATAGCAACACTATTCAATAAATCCATTGAAGCCTCTACCTTTCCATCAATTCTCAAAATAGCTAGGGTCACCCCGATCCACAAAGGAGGTGATCAAACAGACCTGAATAATTATAGACCAATTTCTAATTTACCATTGCTTTCTAAAATCTTCGAAAAATTAATTCATAGACAAATCTATTCCTACCTCGTCTCACACAATGTACTCAACCCCTGTCAATTTGGATTCAGGACAAACAAGAGCACAAACGATGCTATTACGCACATGTTGGAGTTAATATATACAGCACTTGAGAAAAAGAAGTCCCACTGGGAATCTTCATTGATCTCCTAAAGCTTTTGATACAGTC
Source organism: Cherax destructor (assembly GCA_009830355.1). NCBI lineage: Eukaryota > Metazoa > Arthropoda > Malacostraca > Decapoda > Parastacidae > Cherax > Cherax destructor. The sequence continues at coordinate 51,909 of WNWK01009372.1, read as the reverse complement.
GACCATGATTTACTGCTCACAAAATTAGCACACTATGGTATAAGGGCACCCACTCAACTACCTAAAATCATACCTCACCAACAGAAGCCAATACGTGTACACAAATGGAGCGAACTCTTCCACACAACCAATTACAGTCGGAGTCCCTCAAGGAAGTGTCCTGGGGCCACTCCTATTCCTCATTTACATAAATGACCTACCGAATGCATCACAACTACTCAAACCCATTTTATTTGCAGCTGACACAACATATGTCTTCTCTCACCCAAATCCAGTTATACTGGCCAACACTGTTAATGCCGAATTACAGAAAATATCAACATGGATGACGACTAACAAGCTTACTCTCAATACTGACAAGACCTACTTCATACAGTTTGGAAGCAAAGTCACAAATGTTCCACTTAACATAACACTTAATGGTACACCCATCACAAGACTCACAGAGGGAAAATTCCTAGGAATCCACCTTGACAGTAGCCTTAAATTCCAAACACATATACAACAAATTTCCAAGAAAATCTCGAAGACAGTAGGCATATTATCAAAGATACGCTATTATGTACCTCAATCAGCTCTCCTTGCACTATATCATTCACTTATCTACCGTATCTCACCTATGGAATCTGTGCATGGGGATCAACAACGTTAAATCACCTTAGACCACTCATAACACAACAAAAGGCCGCAGTCAGAATGATAACAAATTCCCACTCTAGACAGCATACTCCACCAATATTCGAAAGTCTCAAACTACTCACCGTAAAGAACATTCATACTTACTCTTGTGCCTACTACATATATAAAACTTTACACTCTAATATAAACCCTCTGCTCAAAACTCTCCTCACCAACTTTAATAGGACCCATGACCACAACACACGACACAGATCACTTTTTGATATACCCCGTGTTCATATCAACCTATGTAAAAATTCTATGCACATAAAGGGCCCCAGAATCTGGAATTCATTACCAGTAAATATTAAGATAATCTTGTCTGAAAACCAATTTAAGACTCGACTCAAAAACCACCTACTCACCCAAACCTAAATGATCATGCTATAAACTACCTTGTAAAATGCTCATTGTTACTTTCCTATACGATAATCTCAATTTTTAATAATATGTTACTATTATGTTACCCCCTACTCATATTATAAGTTAATGTCAAAAATGCTCAATGTTATTTTCCTTAAGATAATCTCAATTCCATATTATCATTCAAGAATCTTAACACATGTAACAATCTAAGATCTAATATCATTATATAATAATTTAAACAGTAAAATTTCATCATATTGTAATTTTGAAAATAATTTTTAACTAGAATAAACTCAATAAATTTCTCTAATATTAAGTACATAGTTTTTAAGGACTAGAATAAGCTGCCCCTAATGCCATGGCATGTCAGTGGCTCTCCTTGCACTCAATTTACATTGTAACTTCCGATACCCATGTAACCTGCAATGAAATAAAATTTGTTTGTTTGTTATGTATTGGTGGATAAAAGGTTGATAGGTAGACTTCAGGATGTGCATGTTTATAGAGGGACAACAGATATATTGGATCATTATTTAGTTGTAGCTGCAGTTAGAGTAAAAGGTAGATGGAGCAAAAGGAAAATGGCAACAGCAAGTAAGAGAGAGGTGAAATTTTATAAACTGTGGGAGGAGAAAAATAGGGTGAGAGGGGTGGGATAGTTTTAAAAAGGCAGTGTTAGAAGGTGGAGCAGAAGTTTGTGGTTATAGGAGGGTGGGTGCAGGAGGAAAGATGAGTGATTGCTGGAATGATGAGGTAAAGGGTGTGATAAAACAGAAAAAGGTCACGTATGAAGGATTTTTTTACAAAGAAGTGATATAAGAAGGATGGAGTATATAGAGGTGAAAAGGGTGGTGAGGGAGTGCAAAAGGAGAGCAAATGATAGAGTGGATGAGGTGCTGTCAACAGATTTTGCTAAGAATAAGAAAAAATTTTGGAGTGAGATAAATACAGTCATCCCTCGGTTTTCGATTTTAATCCGTTCCAGATGGATCGGCTAAAACCAAAATCGGTGAAAACCAAAACTATTTTCCCCATAAGAAATAATGTAAACTCAATTAATCCGTTCCAGAAACCTAGAAGTTTTGGAAAAAAAATTTTTGGGGGGCCTTAACCCTTTCAGGGTCCAAGGGGGGTCTCCAAAACTCGTTCTCAGGGTCCAAGAATTTAAAAAAAATAAAAAAATTATTTTTTCTTATGAAATGATAGAGAATCTTTTTCTGATCATAACGCCACAAAAATTATGAAATTTGATAAAAAACTAACAGAATTATGCTTTCGCGAAGTTAGCGGCAGCCATGACACTTACGCATCGGCGATTTTGCCCACTTTGAGCCCTATTTTCGGCAAATTCCAATGTTTCAGGCAACTACAATTAGAGCTATTTCGCTAGAACTCCATTTCTTCTATCGATTGAATACAAGAAACCGCCTATTTACCTATTACAACTACCCAAAATAGTGGTCAGAAGATGGCAATTTGGCCAATTTCACACAAATTTCAAACGATGCCAATTTCAAAATAGGGTCCAGAATAAACAAGGCAGACATTCCTGGCACTAAAATAACGTCTTCTCTGTTCATTTGTCACGTTTCCAGGCCCCTCTTACATTACTTTTGCTTTTCATTTTGAATTTTTATTCTCGCAAACAAATAGAAGATTTACTGTTATGTATACAACTGCATCATTGTAAAAATGGTATAAATAATATTATAGCACTTGTGCATGAATATTAGACTCGCCAGTTGATGTGTATTGGATGCATGGTGTGATTTGTTTACTCTTGAACATCGTCAAAAATCGAACATTTTCACTACTTTGAGCTTAATTTCAAGGTACTTGTCGTTGTCAAACCAATCAAAATCATCTCTATTTCTGTAATATATCTTCCAGTCTATCAAATGAGACCAAGAAAACGAGAATACATCAATAAATACCATACGAAAATAGACTGCAAAGTCGCTGTTTTAAACCAAAAACACGGTCAGAGTTTTATTTTCCTCATTATGCACTGTGTGGTGCAGGAATTTTTTTATACTGCGCACACTGACCGCACAGACCCATTCTATCACATCTAGGCCTAACAGCCTGTTTCTGCTTGATTTGAGGGCGCTAGAATTTAGGCGTACTAGTACGTCAATAACCCCAGGGCGTAAGCCGTACTAGTACGTCAATAACCCTGAAAGGGTTAAAGATAGTTTTACATGCACAAATGAATGAACTCTATGTGGCAATTACCTTTATTGAAGACTGATGTTGCTGGTTGGAAGAGAGGGAGGAGGGGAGAGGGAAGAGACCCTATTTTTGGAAGGAATCCCCTTCCATAAGGAATTAGGTACCAAGTCCTTATCCGGGTCACTTCCTGCATGCCTGCTACACTCCCTCCCTGCCTGCTACACTCCCTCCCTGCCTGCTACACTCCCTCCCTGCCTGCTACACTCCCTCCCTGCCTGCTACACTCCCTCCCTGCCTGCTACACTCCCTCCCTGCCTGCTACACTCCCTCCCTGCCTGCTACACTCCCTCCCTGCCTGCTACACTCCCTCCCTGCCTGCTACACTCCCTCCCTGCCTGCTACCCTCCTCTCCCTGCCTGCTACCTCCTCTCCCTGCCTGCTACATTCTCTCCCTGCCTGCTACACTCCCTCCCTGCCTGCTACACTCCCTCCCTGCCTGCTACACTCCCTCCCTGCCTGCTACACTCCCTCCCTGCCTGCTACACTCCCTCCCTGCCTGCTACACACCCTCCCTGCCTGCTACACACCCTCCCTGCCTGCTACACTCCCTCCCTGCCTGCTACACTCCCTCTCTGCCTGCTACACTCCCTCCCTGCCTGCTACACTCCCTCCCTGCCTGCTACACTCCCTCCCTGCCTGCTACACTCCCTCCCTGCCTGCTACACTCCCTCCCTGCCTGCTACACTCCCTCCCTGCCTGCTACACTCCCTGCCTGCCTGCTACACTCCCTACCTGCCTGCTACACTCCCTCCCTGCCTGCTACACATTCTCCCTGCCTGCTACACTCCCTGCCTGCTACACTCCCTCCCTGCCTGCTACACTCCCTCCCTGCCTGCTACACTCCCTCCCTGCCTGCTACACTCCCTCCCTGCCTGCTACACTCCCTCCCTGCCTGCTACACTCCCTCCCTGCCTGCTACACTCCCTCCCTGCCTGCTACCTCCCTCCCTGCCTGCTACACTCCCTCCCTGCCTGCTACACTCCCTCCCTGCCTGCTACACTCCCTCCCTGCCTGCTACACTCCCTCCCTGCCTGCTACACTCTCTCCCTGCCTGCTACTCCCTCCCTGCCTGCTACACTCCCTCCCTGCCTGCTACACTCCCTCCCTGCCTGCTACACCCTCCCTGCCTGCTACACTCCCTCCCTGCCTGCTACACTCCCTCCCTGCCTGCTACACTCCCTCCCTGCCTGCTACACTCCCTCCCTGCCTGCTACACTCCCTCCCTGCCTGCTACACTCCCTCCCTGCCTGCTACACTCCCTGCATACATGTTACACTCCCTACATACATGCTACACTCCCTGCATACCTGCTACACTCCCTGCATACATGTTACACTCCCTGTATACATGCTACACTCCCTGCATACCTGCTACACTCCCTGCATACATGCTACACTCCCTGCATACCTGCTACACTCCCTGCATACATTCTACACTCCCTGCATACCTGCTACACTCCCTGCATACCTGCTACACTCCCTGCATACCTGCTACACTCCCTGCATACATGCTACAATCCCTGCATTCATGCTACACTCCCTGCATTCATGCTACACTCCCTGCATACATGCTACACTCCCTGCATACATGTTACACTCCCTGCATACATGCTACAATCCCTGCATACATGCTACAATCCCTGCATTCATGCTACACTCCCTGCATACCTGCTACACTCCCTGCATACATGCTACACTCCCTACATACATGCTACACTCCCTACATACCTGCTACACTCCCTGCATACCTGTTACACTCCTTGCATACATGCTACACTCCCTGCATACATGCTACACTCCCTGCATACATGCTACACTCCGTGCATACCTGCTACACTCCCTGCATACATGTTACACTCCCTGCATACCTGCTACACTCCCTGCATACCTGCTACACTCCCTGCATACCTGCTACACTCCCTGCATACCTGCTACACTCCCTGCATACCTGCTACACTCCCTGCATACATTCTACACTCCCTGCATACCTGCTACACTCCCTGCATACATGTTACACTCCCTGCATACCTGTTACACTCCCTGCATACATGCTACACTCCCTGCGTACATGTTACACTCCCTGCATACCTGCTACACTCCCTGCATACATGCTACAATCCCTGCATACATGCTACAATCCCTGCATTCATGCTACACTCCCTGCATTCATGCTACACTCCCTGCATACCTGGTACACTCCCTGCATACATGCTACACTCCCTACATACATGCTACACTCCCTGCATACCTGTTACACTCCCTGCATACATGCTACACTCCCTGCATACATGCTACACTCCCTGCATACATGCTACACTCCCTGCATACTTGCTACACTCCCTGCATGCATGCTACACTCTGCATGCCTGCTACACTCTTAAACTCCATCGTGTTTCTCACTTTCTTTACCAAAGGACTGGCACTAGGAGCTTTCTTTGGGCCCATGGTAGCTTATTTAGTAGTCACACACAATAATCAAGGGCCAAAAACAATGAATTGTTAATAAATGTTTTGTATGAACTCCTTGGGTGATGTTCACTCAAGCATAAACAATGCTAGACTGCGTGACAATGTGCATGGGAGGTGTGTGGGTGGCGGGCCTACGGCCTTTGTATGTGCGCAGCACTGGTGTACAGGTTCCGTACCATCGGCGAAAACTGAGACAATCGGCGAAAACTGAGACAATCTTTTTACAAAAAAAGTGATCGAAAACCAAAATCGGTGAAAACTGAGACAATCGAAAACCAAGGGATGACTGTATACTAAGAAAGCCTAGGGAACAAATGGATTTGACAGTTAAAAACAGAATAGGGGAGTTAATAGATGGGGAGTTGGAGGTATTGGGAAAATGGCAGGAATGTTTTGAGGAACTGTTAAATGTTGATGAAGAGAGGGAGGCAGTAATTTCATGCCTTGGCCAGGTAGGTATAACATCTTTTAGGAGTGAAGAAGAGCCAGATGTGTGTGGGGGGAAGGTGCGTGAGGCATTAGGTAGAATGAAAGGGGGTAAAGCAGCTGGAACTGATGGGATCATGACAGAAATGTTAAAAACAGGAGAAGATAGTGTTGGAGTGGTTGGTTCTTTTGTTCAATAAATATTTGAAAGAAGGGAAGGTACCTAGAGATTGGCAGAGAGCATGTATAATTCCTTTATATAAGGGAAAGGGGGACAAAAGAAATTGTAAAAATTATAGGAGAATAAGTTTACTAAGTTCTCCATGGGAAAGTGGAACAGAATTCTTCCTCCTTAAGCCATGCGTATCGTAAGAGGCAACTAAAATTCCAGGAGCAAGGGGCTAGTCACCCCTTCTCGGTGGGATACGGCCGGTTTGTTGAAAGAAAGAAGTTTACTGAGTATACCAGGTAAAGTGTATGGTAGGGTTATTAGTGAAAAAAATAGAGGTAAGACAGAGAGCAGGATTGCAGATGAACAAGGAGAAATGAGATCAAGGCAGCTAATGTTGCAAAAGGGGTTGATATGTTAACGAAAAATAGATCGAAAACAGTGAATGAGGTTGAGAAGTTGTTGATGGTGTGGATAAACAATAAACAGATAGCAGGTGATAGTATTTCCACGGCGATAATTTGTGAAAAGGCAAGGAAGTTGCACGCAGATCTTGTCAAGCCAATGCCTGCAACCAGTGGTGAGGAGAGTGATTTTAAAGCCAGCAGAGGCTGGTTTGAGAGGTTTAAGAAACGTAGTGGCATACACAGTGTTGTGAGACATGGTGAGGCAGCCAGCTCAGACAAACGTGCAGCTGAAAAGTTTGTGAGTGAATTTAAGGGGTTCGTAGAGGCTGAAGAATTCATCCCCCAACAAGTGTTTGTGATGAAACAGGCCTGTTTTTGAAGAAAATGCCCAACAGGACCTTCATTTCTTAGGAGGAAAAGGCACTGCCAGGACACAAGCCTATGAAAGACAGGCTAACTCTTATGATGTGTGCCAATGCCAGTGGTGATTTTAAAGTGAAGCCTTTACTGGTGTATCACACACAAAATCCCAGAGCCTTCAAGAAACACGATGTTAACAGGAATTATTTGTGTGTGCATTGGAAGGCTAACACTAATGCATGGGTCACTAAGAACTTTTTCATGGAATGGTTGACTGGAGTGTTTGGCCCTAGTGTAAAGAAATACCTCCTGGAAAAGAAATTGCCACTCAAGTGCCTCCTGGTACTGGACAAAGCTCCTGCTCATCATCACAACTTGGAAGAGTTGTTGTCTGACAACTTCAATTTCATCAGAGTGAAGTTCTTGCCTCCTAACACCACTCCTCTCATCCAGCCCATGGACCAGCAGGTCATTGCAAACTTCAAGAAACTGTACACCAAAGCAGTGTTTCAGAAGTGCTTTGATGTGACCTCAGACACTGCATTGACTCTAAGAGAGTTCTGGAAAGATCACCTCAATATCGTGCATTGCATAGGCCTTATAGGTAAGGCTTGGGAGGAAGTGACTTCCAGGACTTTGAACTCTGCTTGGAGACCACTGTGGCCGGATTGTGTTGAAAAGAGGGATTTTGAAGGTTTTGAGGCTGACCGTGACCCTGACGACCCTGTGCCTGTTGTGGAAGATATTTTGGCATTGGGGAACAGCCTGGGGTTGGAGGTGAGTGGTGAGGATGTGGAAGAGTTGGTGGAGGAGCACAGGGTAGAGCTAACAACTGAAGAGCTGGAAGAGCTGGAACTGGAACAGCATCAGACCAGAGCTGAGGTTATTGCTTCACAGGAGGAGGAAGAGAGAGTGAAGGAGGTGCCTTCTTCAGTGATTAAGGAAATGTGTGGAATGTGGAATAGGTTACAAAGTTTTGTTGAAAAACACCACCCTGAGCAAGCTGAAATGAGCCATCTGTGCAACCACTTCAGTGACAGAGCCATGTTGCACTTCAGGAAAATATTAAAGAGTCGCCAGAAACAGAGGACTGTGGACAGTTATTTCACGAGGCAGGGATCCAGTGACTCTCAAGCTGGTCCTAGTGGCATTAAAAGAAAAAGAAGGGAAGTAACCCCAGATAAGGACTTGTTATCTGAAGTCATTTTGGAGGGGGATTTCCCTTCCAACCACTAACACCCTATCCCTGTCATCCTCCCTATCTTCCAGATGCCTGCAACTCTCTTCCAGATGCCTGCAACTCTCTTCAATAAAGGTAAGTAAATGTTATTTATTAATCTGTTTTTTATTATTTAGTATTAGTAGTAGTATTTATAGTTTTAATAATGTTGTTTAGTGTATGTAGAACTATAATTAAAATGTATTTTTTGTGAATATTTTTCGGTGGAATGGATTAATTGTACAGTGGACCCTGAGTTACGAGCATAATTCATTCCAGAAGGCTGCTCAAGTGCCATTACCGAACGAATTTTCTCCCTCCAAAAATACACTTACCAAAGCACTTACAATATTACACTTACATAATTGTACGATTTCCGAGGTGCTCGTATCTCAGGGGTCCACTGTATTTACATTATTTCTCATGGGAAATAAGGTTTCGAATTACTGTATGTGAAAAGTATTTAGATAAAGGTAGGGATGTTTTCATTGCATTTATGGATTTAGAAAAGGCATATGATAGGGTGGATAGGGAAGCAATGTGGCAGATGTTGTGAGTGTATGGAATAGGTAGTAAGTTACTAAATGCTGTAAAGAGTTTTATGTGGATAGAGAGGCTCAAGTTAGGGTATGTTGGAGAGAGGGAGATTACTTTTCAATAAAAGTAGCCCTTAGACAGGGGTGTGTAATGCCACCATTGTTGTTTAACATATTTATGGATGGAGTTCTAAAAATAAATGCTAGGGTGTTGGGGAGAGAGGTGGGATTAAATTATGGGGAATCAAAAACAAAATGGGAGTTGTCACATTTACTTTTTGCTGATGATACTGTGATTATGGGAGATTCTAAAGAGAAGTTGCAAAGGTTAGTGGACGAGTTTAGGAGGGTGTGCAAAGAAAGAAAGTTGAAAGTGAACATAGATAAGAGTAAGGTAATGAGGGTATCAAACAAGTTAGGTAAAGAAAAATTGGATATCACATTGGAGGGAGGGAGTATGGAAGAAGTGAATATGTTCAGATATTTGGGAGTAGATTAGTCAGCAGATGCATTTATGAAGGATGAGGTTAACCATAGAATTGATAAAGGTGTCTGTGGAGACAAAAAAACGTTACCCATGGAGGCAAAGAAGGAAATGTATGAGAGTATAGTGGTACCAACACACTTATATGGGTGTGAAACATGGGGTGTGAATGCTGCGGCGAGGAGGAGCCTGGAGGCAGTGGAGATGTCATGTCTATGGGCAATGTACGGTGTAAATATTTGCAGAGAATTCATAGTGTGGAAATTAGGAGGAGGTGTGGAGTTAAAAAGAAGTATTATTCAGAGGGGTTATTGAGGTGGTTTGGTCATTTACAGAGGATGGAGCAAAATAGAATGACTTGGAGGGTATATAAATCTGTAGTGGAGTGGAGGAGGGGTAGTGGTTGTCCTAGGATAAGATGGAAGGAGGGGGTAAAAGAAGTTTTCTGTGCAAGGGGCCTGGACATGCTGCAGGCATGTGTGAGTGTGTTAGATAGGAGTGAATGGAGACAAATGGTTTCTGGGACCTGACGAACTGTTGTAGTGTGAGCAGGTGTTACGATCCTGGCCTGAGACCACTAATTAGTTTAGCGGTTATCGTAACAACAGTACAGCAGGTTCTAGGAATTAACAATGTACAAGGCGAAATGAGATCTTTAAAGGTTTTTCCAGATTTTATTTAAGAATATACTAAGATATTTAGGACACTTAGTAAAATAAAATAATCTCATAACCTCCTTACTCTTAGGAGGGTGTACACACTATATAGTCCTTTACTTTCACTCTCATATAAGCACCACAAGTTACATTTGTCTGTACAGTCTTAATATAATAATACATAAAGAGGATATATAAAACACTTTCTCTGAATTACAACACTTCATAATGTCAATAACGTCAATGTCAATAACGAGTTAGAGATTATCACTAGACTTAAGCAGAGAATCACTACACTGAAGGTCACTATCACTGTTTCCATATGAGTCACAACTCGCTAGTGATCCATAGTTCCGAAGTCTATTCTGTATAGATAGAACTTGAGGAAATAAGAGCCTCTGAAGATATGCTCACAATCCCAAAGGTGAGAGAACTGAAGTCTCGGAGAGCCTCTGAGGGTATGCTCACCATACCAAAGGTGAGAGAGAACTCAGTTTCGGATAACCTCAGAGGGTAAGCTCACCATACCAAAGGTGAGAGAACTGAAGAGTCTCAGAGAGACTGAAGGTATGCTCACCACACCAGGGGTGAGAGAACTGTCCTCTATGAAAGATCCGCTGATGACTGACTGAGGTGAAGCCTGTGTCCACATCATTGGGTACGATGATGTGGTAAGGTGGGAATTCCTGACCTGTTAACGAGCGGATGGGTAGTTAACTATACATCACATAAAACCCTACCTAGACATACAGGGGACATAAAATTTACCAATATAACGCTTATATTCATAATAACAATAAAGAGACATATTCTACTGGAATATGCTCAAATATACAATGTCGGGAAAGGGTGAATCTCGTAACAGCAGGGCAATATTTTGTGAAGGGATTCAGGGAAACCGGTTAGCCAGACTTGAGTCCTGTAGGTGGGAAGTACAATGCCTGCACTTGTTTGGAGTGACATCTAAACTATCATATCTGGGCACCTCTGCAAAAACAGTGATTATGTGTGAATGATGGTGAAAGTACAGTGGTACCTCGAGTTACGATATTTTTTCGTTCGAGAATGCTGTTCAAGTGCCATTACCAAATGAATTTATCCCCATAAGGAATAATGTAAAATAGACTAGTCCTTTTACACCCCCAAAAATATACTTACAAAAGCATTTAATAAAATAAACTTACATAAAAGGGCGATTTTGGGGACCATCGTAACTCGAGGTACCACTGTATTTCTTTTTTGGGTTACCCTGCCTTGGTGGGAGACAGCCAGCATGTTAAAAAAAATTTATGTGACTATCCCTATAAAGTGATGGATTTAATATATAGTACAAGAATTTGCTGAATTGAAAACAAATTGCTTGCCAGTAATCCAGTTTTAGTTCTTAAGGTTTTCAACCATTTACTCCAGCTTCTTAATTCACTATTTTTTACAAGAATACTTATCAGAGCTGACCTGTTCACTGCTCTTTCCTGTCAACTTTTTGAAATATCAGCACAATTTATGCTATTTTCAGTTTGTTTGTGAGGAGAGGAATTAAGTGAACTTTCATGCACAGTAGTTACTCTTCAGATGAAATACTTGTAGAAGGGGGATTAGATTCGGTTAAGGTTACATGAGCCAACCATGTAGCAGGAAGGCATGCTTACAAAATAATTTATTATTATACAGTATTTTATTTATCTTTCAATTATTTTTTATATTTTTTTATAGCATAGCATGTTCACAAAATTCTTTTCCATTTAACCTTTCGGGGTCGGTGCCGTACTAGTACGTTTTACGAGCAGGGGTTGGTGCCGTACTAATACGCCCAAATTCTAGCGGCCTCAATTTAAGCAGAAAACGTCTTTTAGGCATACATATGAAAAAATGGGTCTGTGTGGTCAGTGTGCGCAGTATTAAAAAAATCCTGCAGTACACACTGCATAATGAGAGAAAAACAGCGACTTTGCAGTCGATTTTCGTATGGTATTTATTGATGTATTCTCGTTTTCTTGGTATCATGTGATAGAATGGAAGATATATTACAGAAATAGAGATGATTTTGATTGGTATGACAATGACAAGTACCTTGAAATTGAGCTCAAAGTAGCGAAAATGTTCGATTTTTGACGATGTTCAAGAGTAAACAAATCACACCATGCGTCCAATACACATCAACTGGCGAGTCTTATATTCATGCACAAGTGCTCTGATATTATTTATACCATTTTTACAATAATGCAGTTGTATACATAACAGTAAATCTTCTATTTTTGTGAGAATAAAAATTCAAAATGGAAAGCAAAAGTAATGGAACAGGGGCATGGAGACGTGGCTAATGAACAGAGAACATGTTATTTTAGTGCCAGGAATGTCTGGCTTGTTTACTCTGGACCCTATTTTGAAATTGGCATCGTTTGAAATTTGTGTGAAATTGGAAAATTGCCATTTTCTGACCACTATTTTGGGTAGATGAAATTGGTAAATAGGCAGTTTCTTCTACTCATTCGATAGAAGAAATGGAGTTCTAGCGAAATAGCTATAATTTTAGGAGACTGAAACATTGGAATTTGTTGAAAATAGGGCTCGAAGTGGGTGAAATCTCTGATGCGTCAGTGTCATAGATACCGATAACTTCGCAAAAGCATAATTTCGTTAGTTTTCGATCAAATTTCATAATTTTGGTGGCGTTATGATCGGAAAAAGATTATCTATCATTTCATAAAAAATTAATTTTTTTTTTCCAAAAAATTTTCGACCCCAGGAACACTTTCCTGAGAAGGCCTGTCGACCCCCAAAGGGTTAATGTTAACATGTTAATTGTTTGTGTTACAGATGTATGACCCCCACACAGACTCTTGGGAGCAATTACCCCCAATGATTATTCCACGAAGTGGTTCAGCAGCAGCAGTACTCCATGGTCTTATCTATATAATAGGTGAGATTTTGAACTACAGTAGACTCATAAGACAATAGACATACGTACTTTCCTGATAATCATTGTGTATTATACACAAATATCCCAAACATATGAGACTGAAATGTATGTAGTTATAAGTTTCGGTCTCTTATGTGCGGGTTATTTGTGTTTTTTTCCAGTCACAGTATTGTGGCTTTTTATTCATTATTGTGTATTGCCACAGCAGGTGGAAATCATCTTGTCCATATATCTCAGGGGCTCCATCTGTGCTCCTCATTTCTTTCCTCCACTTGCCGAACATCAGAAGCTGGGCCTGATGGCATTCTTATTTGTATGTTTCAACATTTGCATCTGATGGCCCTTGTTAGTCCTCTTACATTACTTTAATCTTGTTTAATTACAAGGAGTTCTTCCTCATCCATGGAAAACTGCCATTGTTCTACTCTTTCATAAACCAAGTACAATGGACCCTCGGTTTTCGTCGATAATTCTTTCCAGAATGCTGTTCAAGTGCCGTTACTGAACAAATTTTTTCCCATAAGGACGAATGTAAATTAGATTAGTCATTTCAGACCCCCAAAAATACACTTACAAAAGTTAGTTTAATATCTTTATTATGCACCCCATACCCATCCTGTGGGCAGTAATCAAAAGATTACAGAGGTACATAATGGGTCCAGGGACTGGGCCCCAAAGTTTTGATAGCTGAGCAAGTTACAAAGGTAATGAATCACGTAAGTAAGTAAATTTACTTATTTACGTTTATACATGGTTACAATCATGAACAAATTATAAAGTAATGAGCAATTCACTAATCCACACCTGGTCACAACTGTAATGAGTTCTTGGTGCAAATATTAATTGTTGGGAGAGAGAGAGACACACACAGGGCCAGGAGCTGAGTCTCACCCCTGCAACCACAATTAGGTGAGTACACACACATCTCTCCATGGGTCCTGAGAGAGGGAGCAGAGGAGCTATATGTACCCCTAACAACAATCTTCAACACATCTATCGAAACAGGGCAACTACCCGAGGTATGGAAGACAGCAAATGTAGTCCCAATTTTTAAAAAAGGAGACAGGCAAGTAGCACTAAACTACAGACCAGTGTCACTGACATGTATAGTATGCAAATGCAAGGTCATGGAGAAGATCATCAGGAAAAGAGTGGTGGAGCACCTAGAAAGGAATGAGCTTATCAACGACGGCCAACACAGTTTCAGGGACGGGAAATCCTGTGTCACAAACCTACTGGAGTTCTGCGACAGGGTGACAGCAGTAAGACAAGAGAGAGAGGGGTGGGTAGATTGCATATTCTTGGACTGTAAGAAGGCATTTGACACAACACAAGAGATTAGTGCAGAAGCTGGAGGACCAGGCAGGGATAACAGGGAAGGCACTTCAATGGATCAGGGAATACCTGTCAAGAAGACAGCAGCGAGTCATGGTACAGTGGAACCCCGGCTTACGATGTTATCATCTTACGTTATTTTCGGTAACCGATATTTATAACGTAAGAAATTTGTTTGTGGCTTACGATGTTTGCTTCGTTTACCGACATTCGTACCGGACCTGTCCGCTTGGCGCCCAGCTGAGCGCACTCCAGGAGCGTCAGTGCTATTGTTTACAAGCGAGAGCGACCACCCACCCACACCCACGCATTCATACCAGTATATTGTCATTATTCCACTGCTGTTTTTAGTGCTTGCAACTGCTAAATAAGCTACCATGGGTCCAAGGAAAGATCCTAGTGCTAAGCCTGTGGCAAGAGGAACAGAAATATATGTACGATAGAAGTGAAGAAGGAGATAATAGAAAAATATGAAAGTGGAGTGCGTATCAGTGAGCTAGCCAGGCTGTATGGTAAACCCTATTCTACCATCGCTACCATTGTGGATAAGAAATATTCAAGTAAAATCAAGGAAGCTGTTGTTGCAAAAGGTGCATCTGTGATCACAAAACAGAGACCACAAGTGCTGGAAAATGTGGAAAGGTTGTTGTTGGTGTGGATCAACGAGAAACAGTTAGCAGGAGATACTGTTTCGGAGGGAATAATATGTGAAAAAGCAAGGCAGTTGCATGATGATCTCCTTAAGAAAATGCCTGCAACGAGTGCTGAAGTGAGCGAATTTAAAGCCAGCAGAGGCTGGTTTTACAAATTTAAGAATCGAAGTGGCATACATAGTGTTGTGAGGCATGGTGAGGGAGCCAGTTGTGACAAAAGTGCGGCTGAAAAATATGTTCCTGAATTCCAGGAGTACCTAGAGGCTGAACAATTCCTCCCCCAACAAGTGTTTAATTGTGATGAAACAGGCCTGTTTTGGAAGAAAATGCCCAACAGGACCTACATTACTCAGGAGGAAAAGGCACAGCCAGGACATAAGCCTATGAAAGACAGGCTAACTTTGATGCTGTGTGCCAATGCCAGTGGTGATTGCAAAGTGAAGCCTTTACTGGTGTATCTTTTGAAAATCCCGAGTGTTTGGCAGATGCGGTGTCAGCAAGTCTAACTTGTGTGTGATGTGGAAGTCTAACAAAAGGCTTGGGTCACAAAGGACATTTTCTTAGATTGGTTCAATGAAGTGTTTGGCCCCAGTGTGAAGAAATATCTATTGGACAATAATTTGCCACTTAAGTGCCTCCTGATAATGGACAATGCTCCTTGTCATCCTCCAAACTTGGTAGAGAAAATTGTGGAGGAGTTTAAATTCATCAAAGTGAAGTTCTTGCCCCCTAATACCACTCCTCTCCTCCAGCCCATGGACCAGCAGGTCATTTCCAACTTTAAAAACTCTATACCAAAGCAATGTTTCAAAAGTGCTTTGATGTGACCCTAACATTAACATAACCCTAAGAGAATTTTGGAAAAAACATTTCCATATGCTGCATTGTGTACACCTTATAGGTAAGGCTTGGGAGGGAGTGACTACCAGGACTTTGAACTCTGCCTGGAGAAAATTGTGGCCAGACTGTGTCCTAGAGAGGGATTTTGAAGGTTTTGGGGCTGAGCCTCAGAACCCTGAGCCTGAGCCTGTTTTGGAAGAAATTGTGGAATTGGGCAAGTCTTTGGGGTTAGAGGTGAGTGGTGAGGATGTGGAACAGTTGGTGGAGGAGCACAAGGAAGAGCTAACCACTGAAGATCTGCAAGAGCTTCAACAGCAACTGGAACAAGAGAGCAGAGGTCAGGACAATGGTTCAGAGGAGGAGGTGGAGGTGGAACAAAAATGGAAGAATGTGCCTTCTTCAAGGATTAAGGACATTTGTGGAATGTGGAGCAAGGTGCAAGCATTTATGGATGAATATCACCCTAACCATGCTGTTGCAGGCCGTGCTGGCAACCTGTACAATGACACAGTGGTGTGTCATTTCAGGGATGTGTTAAAGAATCGCCAGACACAGAGCTCCTGGACAAATTTGTTGTTAGAAAGAGGTCTAGTGACTCTCAAGCTGGTCCTAGTGGCATTCAAAGAAAAGGAAGTAACCCCAGAAAAGAACTTACCACCTGCAGTGTTAATGGAAGGATTCCCCTTCCAAACACTAGCATACTACTCCACCTTCTCCCCTCCTCCCGTCCTCCACACATCAACAACTCTTCAATAAATGTAAGTGACATGTTATTGTACAATATTTGCATGTATTTATGTATTCTTTATTCAATTCTGTATTATTTAATGTCCAAAAGTTCTAAAAAATATTTTATTTAACTACTTTTGGAAGTCTTGGACGGATTAAATTTATTTCCATTATTTCTTATGGGGAAAATTGATTCGTTTTACGATTGTTTCGCTTTAAAATATGCCCTCTCTGACGGATTAATATCGTAAGTCGGGGTACCACTGTACGTGGCGAGGTGTCAGAGTGGGCGCTGGTGACAAGTGGGGTTCCACAGAGGCCAGTCCTAGGACCGGTGCTGTTTCTGGTATTTGTGAACGACATGACAGAAGGAATAGACTCCGAAGTCTCCCTGTTTGCAGATGATGTGAAGTTGATGAGAAGAATTCAATCGGACGAGGACCAGGCAGAACTACAAAGAGATCTGGACAGGCTGCAAGCCTGGTCCTGCAATTGGCTCCTGGAGTTCAACCCCACCAAATGCAAAGTCATGAAGATTGGGGAAGGGCAAAGAAGACCGCAGACGGAGTACAGTCTAGGGGGACAGAGACTACAAACCTCAGTCAAGAATAAAGATCTTGGGGTGAGTATAACACCAGGCACATCTCCTGAAGTGCACATCAACCAAATAACTGCGGCAGCATATGGGCGCCTAGCAAACCTAAGAACAGTGTTCCGACATCTTAATAAAGAATCGTTCAGGACCCTGTACACTATGTACGTTAGGCCCATAGTGGAGTATGCAGCACCAGTTTGGAACCCACACCTAACCAAGCACGTAGAGAAGCTAGAGAAAGTGCAAAGATTTGCAACAAGACTAGTCCCGGAGCTAAGGGGTATGTCCTACGAGGAGAGGTTAAGAGAAATCGACATGACGACATTGGAGGACAGGAGAGATAGGGGGGACATGATAACGACATATAAAATACTGAGAGGAATTGACAAGGTGGACAGACAGAATGTTCCAGAGATGGGACACAGCAACAAGGGGACACAGTTGGAAGTTGAAGACTCGGATGAATCACAGGGATGTTAGGAAGTATTTCTTCAGTCAGAGTGGTCAGGAAGTGGAATAGCTTGGGAAGCGATGTAGTGGAGGCAGGATCCATTCATAGCTCCAAGAAGAGGTATGATAAAGCTCATGGCACAGGGAGAGTGACCCAGTAGTGGCCTGTGAAGAGGCGGGGCCAGGAGCTATGACTCGACCCCTGCAACCACAACTAGGTGAGTACATACACACACACACACCTAGCCAAGCACATAAAGTATCTAGAGAAAGTGCAAAGGTTTGCAACAAGACTAGTCCCGGAGCTAAGGGGTATGTCCTACGAGGAGAGGTTAAGGGAAATCGGCCTGACGACACTGGAGGACAGGAGAGATAGGGGGAACATGATAACGATATATAAAATACCAAGAGGAATTGACAAGGTTGACAGAGACAGAATGTTCCAGAGATGAGACACAGCAACAAGGGGACACAGTTGGAAGTTGAAGACTCGGATGAATCACAGGGATGTTAGGAAGTATTTCTTAAGTCAGAGTGGTCAGGAAGGGGAATAGTTTGGGAAGCGATGTAGTGGAGGCAGGATCCATTCATAGCTTTAAGAAGAGGTATGATAAAGTTCATGGCACAGGGAGAGTGACACAGTAGCAGCCAGTGAAGAGGCAGGGCCAGGAGCTATGACTCGACCCCTGCAACCACAGTTAGGTGAGTACACATACACACACACACAAAATAGTAACTAACACATCTCCTGAGGTGCACATCAACCAAATAACTGCTGCAGCATACGGACGCCTAGCAAACCTAAGAACAGCATTCTGACATCTTAATAAGGAATCGTTCAGGACCCTGTACACTGTGTACGTTAGGCCCATATTGGAGTATGCAGCACCAGTTTGGAACCCACACCTAGCAAAGCACGTAAAGAAACTAGAGAAAGTGCAAAGGTTTGCAAGAAGACTAGTCCCGGAGCTAAGGGGTATGTGATACGAGGAGAGGTTAAGGGAAATCGACCTGACGACACTGGAGGACAGGAGCGATAGGGGGGAATTGACAAGGTGGACAGAGACATAATGTTCCAGAGATGGGACACAACAACAAGGTGACACAGTTGGAAGTTGAAGACTCAGATGAATCACAGGGATGTTAGGAAGTATTTCTTCAGTCACAGAGTGGTCAGGAAGTGGAATAGCTTGGGAAGCGATGTAGTGGAGGCAGGATCCATTCATAGCTCCAAGAAGAGGTATGATAAAGCTCATGGCACAGGGAGAGTGACCCAGTAGTGGCCTGTGAAGAGGCGGGGCCAGGAGCTATGACTCGACCCCTGCAACCACAACTAGGTGAGTACATACACACACACACACCTAGCCAAGCACATAAAGTATCTAGAGAAAGTGCAAAGGTTTGCAACAAGACTAGTCCCGGAGCTAAGGGGTATGTCCTACGAGGAGAGGTTAAGGGAAATCGGCCTGACGACACTGGAGGACAGGAGAGATAGGGGGAACATGATAACGATATATAAAATACCAAGAGGAATTGACAAGGTTGACAGAGACAGAATGTTCCAGAGATGAGACACAGCAACAAGGGGACACAGTTGGAAGTTGAAGACTCGGATGAATCACAGGGATGTTAGGAAGTATTTCTTAAGTCAGAGTGGTCAGGAAGGGGAATAGTTTGGGAAGCGATGTAGTGGAGGCAGGATCCATTCATAGCTTTAAGAAGAGGTATGATAAAGTTCATGGCACAGGGAGAGTGACCCAGTAGCAGCCAGTGAAGAGGCAGGGCCAGGAGCTATGATTCGACCCCTGCAACCACAGTTAGGTGAGTACACATACACACACACACAAAATAGTAACTAACACATCTCCTGAGGTGCACATCAACCAAATAACTGCTGCAGCATACGGACGCCTAGCAAACCTAAGAACAGCATTCCGACATCTTAATAAGGAATCGTTCAGGACCCTGTACACTGTGTACGTTAGGCCCATATTGGAGTATGCAGCACCAGTTTGGAACCCACACCTAGCAAAGCACGTAAAGAAACTAGAGAAAGTGCAAAGGTTTGCAAGAAGACTAGTCCCGGAGCTAAGGGGTATGTCCTACGAGGAGAGGTTAAGGGAAATCGACCTGACGACACTGGAGGACAGGAGCGATAGGGGGGAATTGACAAGGTGGACAGAGACATAATGTTCCAGAGATGGGACACAACAACAAGGTGACACAGTTGGAAGTTGAAGACTCAGATGAATCACAGGGATGTTAGGAAGTATTTCTTCAGTCACAGAGTGGTCAGGAAGTGGAATAGTTTGGGAAGCAATGTAGTGGAGGCAGGATCCATTCTTAGCTTTAAGAAGAGGTATGATAAAGCTCATGGCACAGGGAGAGTGACCCAGTAGAGGCCAGTGAAGAGGTGGGGCCAGGAGCTATGACTCGACCCCTGTAACCACAACTAGGTGAGTACACACACACACATATATATATATATATACATATACATGTATATGTGTGTTTGCCCACACACACACACACACACACACACACACACACACACACACACACACACACACACACACACACACACACACACACACACACACACACACACACACACACACACACACACACACACACACACACACACACACACACACACACACACACACACACACACACACACACACACACACACACACACACACACACACACACACACACACACACACACACACACACACACACACACACACACACACACACACACACACACACACACACACACACACACACACACACACACACACACACACACACACACACACACACACACACACACACACACACACACACACACACACACACACACACACACACACACACACACACACAACACACACACACACACACAAAAGAGCCCCGGTGGCCTAGTGGGAAAAGCTCTTGCTTCACGCACGGAGGGGCCGGGTTCAATTCCCGGTGGGGCAGAAACATTTCGAAGTGTTTCCTTACACACACACACACACACACACACACATACATACAACAGGCCTAGTGTCTAATTGACATGTGCCTAGGACAAAATGGTAACTAACACACACACACACACACACACACACACACACACACACACAGAGTGGTACCCCGACTTACGATATTTTTTCATTCCAGAATGCTGTTCAAGTGCCATTACCAAACGAATTTATCTCCATAAGAAATTATGTAAAATAGACTAGTCCTTTTAGACCCCCAAAATTACACTTACAAAAACATTTAAAAAAATAAACTTACATAAAAGGGTGTGTTTGGGGACCATCGTAAGTCGGGGTACCACTGTATATATATATATATATAGGCTCTGTCAAGAAATTTTGCTGAAAACAAGAAAAATTTTTGGAGTGAGATAAACAAGGTAAGAAAGCCTAGGGAACGAATGGATTTGTGAGTTAAAAACAGAGTAGGGGAGTTAGTAGATGGGGAGCTGGAGGTATTGGGTAGATGGCGGGAATATTTTGAGGAACTTTTAAATGTCAATGAAAAAAGGGAGGCGGTAATTTCATGTACTGGCCAGGGAGGTACAACATCGTTTAGGAGTGAAGAAGAGCTGGATGTGAGTATGGGGGAGGTGCGTGAGGCATTACGTAGAATGAAAGGGGGTAAAGCAGCTGGAATTGACGGAATCATGACAGAAATGTTAAAAGCAGGGGGGCGGGATATAGTGCTGGAGTGGTTGGTATTTTTGTTTAATAAATGTATGAAAGAGGGGAAGGTACCTAGGGATTGGCAGAGAGCATGTATAGTTCCTTTATATAAAGGGAAGGGGGATAAAAGAGAGTGTAAAAATTATAGGGGAATAAGTTTACTGAGTATACCAGGCAAAGTGTATGGCAGGGTTATTATTGAAAGAATTAGAGGTAAGACAGAGAGTAGGATTGCAGATGAGCAAGGAGGCTTTAGAGTGGGTAGGGGATGTGTAGATCAAGTGTTTACAGTGAAGCATATATGTGAACAGTATTTAGATAAAGGTAGAGAAGTTTTATTGCATTTATGGATTTAGAAAAGGCATATGATAGAGTGGATAGGGAGCAATGTTGCAAGTGTATGGAATAGGTAGTAAGTTACTGAAGGCTGTAAAGAGTTTTATGAGGATAGTGAGGCTCAGGTTAGGGTGTGTAGGAGAGAGGAGATTACTTCCGGTAAAAGTAGGTCTTAGACAGGGATGTGTAATGTCACCATGATTGTTTAATATATTTATAGATGGGGTTGTAAAAGAAGTAAATGCTAGGGTGTTGGGAGAGAGGTGGATTAAATTATGGAGAATTAAATGCAAAATGGGAGTTGACACAGTTACTTTTTGCTGATGATACTGTGATTATGGGAGATTCTAAAGAAAAGTTGCAAAGGTTAGTGGACGAGTTTGGGAGAGTGTGTAAAGGTAGAAAGTTAAAAGTGAACAGAGATAAGAGTAAGGTGATGAGGGTATCAAACGATTTAAATAAAGAAAAATTGGATATCACATTGGAGAGAGGGATTATGGAAGAAGTAAATGTTTTCAGATATTTGGGAGTTGACGTGTCAGCGGATGGGTTTATGAAGGATGAGGTTAACCATAGAATTGATGAAGGAAAAAAGGTGAGTGGTGCATTGAGGTATCTGTGGAGACAAAAAACGTTATCCATGGAGGCAAAGAAGGGAATGTACGAAAGTATAGTGGTACCAACACTCTTATATGGGTCTCCATTCACTCCTATCTAACACGCCCACACATGCTTGCTGGAAGTCCAAGCCCCTCGCCCACAAAACCTCCTTTACCCCTTCCCTCCAACCTTTTCTAGGACAACCCCTACCCCGCCTTCCTTCCCCTACAGATTTATACGCTCCAAGTCATTCTACTTTGATCCATTCTCTCTAAATGACCAAACCACCTCAACAACCCTCTTCAGCCCTCTGACAAATACTTTTAGTAACTCCACACCTTCTCCTAATTTCCACATTCGAATTTTCTGCATAATATTTACACACACATTGCCTTAGACAGGACATCTCCACTGCCTCCAGCCTCCTCCTCGCTGCAGCATTTGCAACCCATGCTTCACACCCATATAAGAGTGTTGGTACCACTATACTTTCGTACATTCCCTTCTTTGCCTCCATGTATAACGTTTTTGTCTCCACAGATACCTCAATGCACCACTCACCTTTTTTCCTTCACCAATTCTATGGTTAACCTCATCCTTCATAAACCCATCCGCTGACACGTCAACTTCCAAATATCTGAAAACATTTTCTTCTTCCATAATCCCTCTCTCCAATGTGATATCCAATTTTTCTTTATTTAAATCGTTTGATACCCTCATCACCTTACTCTAATCTATGTTCACTTTTAACTTTCTACCTTTACACACACTCCCAAACTCGTCCACTAACCTTGCAACTTTTCTTTAGAATCTCCCATAAGCACAGTATCATCAGCAAAAAGTAACTGTGTCAACTCCCATTTTGCATTTATTTCTCCATAATTTAATCCCACCCTCTCCCCAACACCCTAGCATTTACTTCTTTACAACCCCATCTATAAATATATTAAACAACCATGGTGACATTACACATCCCTGTCTAAGACCTACTTTTACCGGAAGTAATCTCCTCTCTCCTACACACCCTAACCTGAGCCTCACTATCCTCATAAAACTCTTTACAGCCTTCAGTAACTTACTACCTATTCCATACACTTGCAACATTGCTCCCTATCCACTCTATCATATGCCTTTTCTAAATCCATAAATGCAATAAAAACTTCTCTACCTTTATCTAAATACTATTCACATATATGCTTCACTGTAAACACTTGATCTACACATCCCCTACCCACTCTAAAGCCTCCTTGCTCATCTGCAATCCTACTCTCTGTCTTACCTCTAATTCTTTCAATAATAACCCTGCCATACACTTTACCTGGTATACTCAGTAAACTTATTCCCTATAATTTTTACACTCTCTTTTATCCCCTTCCCTTTATATAAAGGAACTATACATGCTCTCTGCCAATCCCTAGGTACCTTCCCTCTTTCATACATTTATTAAACAAAAATACCAACCACTCCAGCACTATATCCCCCCCTGCTTTTAACATTTCTGTCATGATTCCGTCAATTCCAGCTGCTTTACCCCCTTTCATTCTACGTAATGCCTCACGCACCTCCCCCACAAATGTGCCTGCTCTTCTTCACTCCTAAACGATGTTGTACCTCCCTGGCCAGTACATGAAATTACCGCCTCCCTTTTTTCATCGACATTTAAAAGTTCCTCAAAATATTCCCGCCATCTACCCAATACCTCCAGCTCCCCATCTACTAACTCCCCTACTCTGTTTTTAACTGACAAATCCATTCGTTCCCTAGGCTTTCTTACCTTGTTTATCTCACTCCAAAAATTTTTCTTGTTTTCAGCAAAATTTCTTGACAGAGCCTCTCTCATTCTTTCATCCGCTCTTCTTTTGCACTCTCTCACCACTCTCTTCACCTTTCTTTTACTCTCCATATACTCTGCTCTTCTATTAACACTTCTGTTTTGTAAAAACCTCTCATAAGCTACCTTTTCTCTTTTATCACACCCTTTACTTCTTCATTCCACCACTCACTCCTCTTTCCTCCTGCACCCACCCTCCTATAGCCACAAACTTCTGCCCCACATTCTAATACTGCATTTTTAAAACTATCCCAACTCTCTTCAACCCCACCACTACTCCTACTTGCACTAGCCCACCTTTCTGCCAATAGTTGCTTATATCTCACCCTAACTTCCTCCTCCCTTAGTTTATACACTTTTACCTCTCTCTTACTTGCTGTTGCCATGTTCTTTTTGTCCCATCTACCTTTTACCCTAACTG